>JUFY01022663.1:0-30904 GCA_001855655.1 Leptopilina clavipes
TTTTCGCACCGAATTATGAACACCGCTTGCTTACAACTTTACACCGAGTGTAAAGTTGTAATCTAATTTTGATTTATTTCTAACAGTGCAAAAACTGAATATAAAAGGAAGTCTCTCTTTCAATCATCTGAACATCTGAATCGTGATGCATCCTTTCTTTTTAAAATGATTTCCATATAATTTCGTAAGGTGATATGTGGTTCTATTGTTTTCAGGTTTCATCCGGTCGAAAATTCGTGACCGATCATCAACATTAACGGCTCCACGTCCTCGATTTCGGCAAAAGAGGAAGTGAAGTCGCTTGTATTATGTATATATGTGTATATATATGCAAAAGACAGTTTAAATGGCAGAACCTCTGTGATATACCGTAAACTCGTTACAGGGCCGTGAGCGTCGTATATATTTCTATACACGTGCATCGCGGGAATAAGAGTGTATACTGTACATTTTGGAGTATATACCGGCAAAATGAGTGGGTGAGGTAGGAAAGAGACAACAAAGGAGAGCCCATGTGGATTGGTAGGAGCGTTATATTGTTCATACTCTATTTGTCATTGCGGTCTAGAATCCTAGTCAATCTCCCCCCTCTCTTTCTTTCCCTCTTCCTCTTTATATCGAATCGCGAGAAAGGATTCTGGAGAACGCGGAACTTTTGATCCTTGACACGAAGGTTGAAAGAATATTCTCAAGATCTTTTTAGATTTCCCCTCTCACGTATATTGTAGAGAAAGTAACAAACGAGAGAGATCACTCATCCTCTTTATAACGCTCTATATTTCCAAGAATAAATGTAATAAAAAACACAATATTTAAACCTCCAATAACCTAAAAATTTCAAAATATTATTTCCTAAATCTGAATTCGGCCTATTTGATTAATCCAACAGAGCAGGTGGGGACGCTAGCTATTAAAAGTTGATAGAAAAATTTCGCATTACTCTCATTTTGAAGAGCATGAATCACTCTTCAATTCCTGACATTGACGAAGAATTTTGGTCGAAAATTATTCGAGTTGTGAATTTTTTTTATCTGACTTTTTTGAAAAATTTGGTTTTTTTTCATAGGTCTTTTTTGAATTGAATATAAAATATAATGCAAAACCTTGTCTCGTAATTATGTTAAACAATATAATATTTGAGATCTCGGTCAAATTAAAAGCTGCGATAAATATCTGGAGTAGCTGATGTATTAAAAAGGGGCGGAAGTGTATAATATGGAATTTGTCACGATGTAATTTAATGAGATTAAATTCTTTATAGTCCCTGACAATTTGGTAATGACCTGAATAGGTGAATGAATTAGTTGTTTTGAAATTCAACCACAATCGTTAATAGGTAAAAAGCTGACATTGCACGCTGGAGTTGTTACCAGGGCCAACATTGTCACGCACGCTCTCATGGTCTATTCCTTGATTTGATTGGCTCGATGATCAAAAAAAAAAAACCTACACGTTAAATTTCTAGAGCACACACACACGAATTATTATATATCACAAACAAACAAAATTACAAAATATCGATTTTTTTCTCACTCATTAAATAATTCATAGGTTGAATCAACAAAAACTTGAAAGGGTTAAAAAAAAGAATAGCAAAAATATAAGAAAGCACTTTATATCTTTTTATCCAATAAAATCTCGAGTTATTTCCTTGGCCTTCTCGCGCACTGTAAAAGCGGAAGTCAAGCGAAAAAACAATTCGCAGATGAATCGTGTGTATTTTATACAAGGTGACGTTAATTTGCAACTATACTATTATGTAACTTGAGACTAACAGTTTATTCGACACTGCGAGAGATATTTCAAGGAGGAAGGACGCGTGATAAATATTGAATATATATTTTTTTATTTCAAGATCCTTTTAGTCGTTATATTATGAACAAAGCCGCAATTAATTTATAAAGCGACATCTCAAATTTTCTTCACGACTGAATCTCTATTGTAAAATATTCCGACTGAGGTACATTATAAGTACTATATTTACTCTTCAGAATGGAATATAAAAATTAAAAAACGCTCATCATTAATGGAAATTATATTTCCAATCCTCTTAAAATAAACGTGAGCAACAATAATTCCTTTTAAAAGTAAATATACGAAATATTTCAAGAAGAGGGGGACGCAAGGGTAAAAAAAATAATTATCTAATTAAAAATGCGTCCAATATCAATTATCGCATTTTTATCAAAAACTATTTTTCACTTTACTAATTCTATTTCTACAAGTTTTTCTATTTTTCTTTCCTATTGTATAATTATAATTACATATAGAACGAAAATATAAATATATATTTTGTATATGAATAAATAAGTACTTCATTCAAATAAGCTATTTATTCAATAAAAATTATATTTATATACTCAAAAAATGTAATATAATTCTAGAAATAATAGAATTTATATGGAAAATTTTATAATAAAATAATAAATATAAAATCAAATCAATGTAAAAACATTTAAGTAAGAGTAAATAAATAATTACTCACCAGTTGTTGAAAATAAAGCAGCATTCACCATAAACATGAAAGGAACTCAAGTGTAAATCCAGTAAACTGTAACAAAAACATTTGTTTAATTATTTAACAAAATTATATAAACATTTTACGAACGAAAAATTTTAATGGAGATTTATTTTTCTCGTATGTTCAAATTAATTAATTAAAATTCAAAAAGTAATCAATAATAAAATATGCTATTTCAGAGAAAAAAAATGTATAAATGTCAATCGCAGTGATTTTTTAGTATGGAAATATTAAAAACAGGCTAAAAGTCTTGATTCGCATATCAAATAAACTAGAGTGAAGTTGTTGAGTGGAGTTGAGGTCATCTGATATCACATTCAAAAAATACTTAACCCGTTTTGATTTCACGAGTTCGATTCCATATATGTATACATATATATGTATATAAAAAACACTTTATATTTTAATATCAAAAAAAAATTTTATTTTCTCTTTAAATTTTTTACGAAATGATACCTCATCAAACGGCAGCATTAAATTATCACCGATATACTTGTAATTTAAGTTTACAAAACTTTCGGTCAGCACTTTCATTGAAGTAATAATATCAGCTTGTGATTATATTTTTTAAACTGCTGAGTCTTCAAAAACTAAAGGGGAATTAGATATAAAACGAAATTAATGTTCAAAAACTAATTAATTAAAACTCCCTATAAGTGAAAATTAAAAAATTATTCCCAACAAACAAATTACATACTATAAAAATTATATAATATTAATAACAAAAAATATATAATATTTAAAATAATAATGTTTAAATATTTAAAATAAACTAAAAAAAATACACTAATATTTAAATAAAATTTAAAATAATAAAAATATTTTTATGTTTTGAAAAACTAATCAAATTAGAATAAGAGAATATTTACATTTTCGAACATGATATCTTTTAAATTAATATAAAAAATTAATTCTCCACTTAAAGTTTAGCGAATCATGGGGGAATATTTTTTATTCAGAATGTCAGTACAAATTGAGATAAATTCACTGACCTATAAAAGTAGTATTGTATAAAGAATATTTAATAAAAAAAAAAGGTATAGAAAAACAGACGTGTGGGTGTCTCAGAAATATTTCATTTCAGAGTTTATAGAATTTGCTTTCATTGAAAACCCACGATTTTTGCAAATATAATCTTATTTTTCAGAAAAATAAGATTATTTTTCAAACTAGAAATGTTTAAATTTTAATAGGAAAAATAAATAATAATGTAATATAATAAATACTGGTCAAGTAATTAATAAACAGTAATACTTATATAAATTAAACCATTACGAAAATAAAAAGAAAACAATTTTCAAGCAACGAAAGAATACACATTGATAGTGAAACTTGAATCTAATTCCAATCCTTTTATTTAAAAAATAAAGCTACAACTTGGAAACCTACTACTGAAATAAACTGGTTGGATTGCAATTCTTGAAATCTGGTTTAAAATTGCTAAATGAAACCAGGTTGCCTGATAGTTCTAATATTGAATGTAAAAATAGATTTTTGCACCGAGATATATTAGTGACATAACAGAATTACAAAACAAAAGCTCTGATTAACACTTTTCCTTTTTAATTCTCACTTTTCCTTGGATATATAACAAGTTAGGTTAGAATTAAATTCCACACAAATACAAATTTTCAGAAATATGAAAAATTACTGCCCTTTTTCAATATGAATATTTTCTTAATTTACATAATAATCAAAACATTATAATTGACCTTCAACCTTGAAATAAACAGGTTCAGATAACTTGAAATCCTTTGAAAAACAACCGGTTGTAAAGGAAAATATCAATTTGCACAATAAACTTAGGTTAGAATCGTCAATTCATTTCTCATGTATAATGGATTTGAAGAAAAAATTGAACAATGCAAAATAGATTTCTGATTATTAGACTTTGCGACTCTTGTGTAAATCAATTCAAAACTCGTTTATTTGTTACGAAGTCAAGGTCAATGAACCATCGGCTTTGCCACAAGAGCAGATAACAACCTTGAGAAATGACGGTAGACTATACCTTTGTAGTTATTTTGTAAATAATACTTACCAAATTTGATTAGTTTTATATGCTCCTGAATTTTGCAAAATACACTAAACTCACGTAAATACGTGTATCAACTTGCCACAAATTTAAAATAACATTTCAAGGAATTTTTTTTGTTTTTAGGAAAAGTACAAAGCCCGGTCATGCCATCACGAGCAACAAAAATTCACTACAGATGTGCGAATAACTATTTTCACACTATTCATCGAGGAGATCATTTCTTGACACAATATTAATTGACGACTTTAACCAGTAAAATCATTATTTAACTAACAAATTTAGTGGAATAAAAACTTTTTAAGTGCTTCCTAATTAGAACTAAGGACTTTGATATTGAACATGTTCTAACTTAACCTATATTTTACTGTTTACTTCGCCTAACTTCACTGCAGATGGCGGTGCGAATCGTAAATCAAATTGGCGCGGTAATTTGAATTTCATTCAAAAATCGAATAAAGTAAAAATAAAATAATTAATTATAAACAAATATTAAAAATGTTGAAATAATTATAACACTGAAATATATTAAATAAATAATAAAAATAGAATCTAGGCATGCAATAATTATCTATATAAAAATGAGTCAATACTATAAAGTAAAGGAAATAAAAATAAATAAATAATTATATTATTAACAATAACGAGATTATTAGAATAATTACAATAACAAATAAAGAACAAATAAATTATTAATACAAAAGGAATAAAAGAAAAATTTTTAAAGTGTTTTTTACACAAAAAAATTAATAAGTTCTACAAAAAATAGAAACAGGATGAAAATATATTTCTCATTATTTTATTGATTAAATCTATTCTCAATTTATTGCTTTTTTCTATTTTTTACTAATATTTAATTAACCATTTATTTTATTTATTTATTTTTATTTACTTTATTTGTGATTTAAAATAATTTCTTATCTAAATCATTAATTATCTACTTCTTCTATTAAATAATATGAAATTAAAAAAATATATTTACCTCCCGAGAAAAAAAAATTCAATCATCAAGTTGACAAAGACACGCGACACCACGATTAATCCAATGAGACTCCTTTAATTTTGATGGTAAAAGAATGTACATGACAAAATTTGACGAATGTCCTGTTGTCGCCAAAATACCTCGTCTGGCACTTGTCTTATAAACCGGGCAATTATAAACATTTGAAATTTTAAATTGTTCCTTAATTCCCGGTTTCAACCAAATTATTGGCACTGTGTCAAACATAATTTTTGGTTTTGACTCATCCAACTCCATTGTTTCTCTATTCCATCTACAGCCTTCCAGAAATAATCCCTGAAAATTAAATTTGTAATGAAAAATAGTAATTCGTTTATAAATTATTACAATTACTGTGATTTATAATACTAAACAATTAATCATAAAGTGAATTAAATTTCACAATAGATTATAAAAAATAATTTAAATTGTTTAAAATCTACTAGCTAAATTAAATTAATAACTAAAATAATGAAAATACTTTTATATAAACGCCACTAGGAGGAGAAGTTTTGGCTGTTATTTCCATTGAAGTGATTTCAAATTCAAAATCCAAATAATCAATCGGTATCGCATGTTTACGAGCGTAATTTTGCAAAACTCCAGTCAAGAATGATTGTGTGAAGAAGAATCCTGATATCCAAAAAATAACAGGCGCATCATGATCGATCCATTCCTGAAGAAACGTAATCCTGGCCATTAAGTCGTTCACATAACTCCCAAGTGGTTTCAATGATGGATACGATTTTTTGTCCCAAATACTCGGAACTTTTCCAATACTGATGCTGAGAAAAACTTCCTCTAAATCTGATGACATAACCACTTCACCTTTAATAGCTTTTTGTACATTCTTTAAAGTGCTTTTAATCACGGCCGTAAGTTTGTTAAATCTAATCAGTTCCTGACGCAAAACTGTATTCATACTGTTCATATAAAGAACGGGATACTTCTTCGAAATACTTTCCACATCAAATTGTTCTGGCATGTTTGATAAAATATTTGCGGCAATATTCGAAACAATCGATTCAGTATCACCTTCGGCACCGACGCTGGTTATTTGAATTTGAGTTAATAAAACACCATCGAGAAGCTCCATTGACTCTTTGTTGTCTTTCGTTATATCGGCATTTTCATGTAAGCCATAAACTTCCGGTAATTGATTTATCGGTAAATTACGAATATAATTGAGACAATCTGAATGATTTGTGTTTATTGGAAGATGATAAATTCCACTCGGAGAAAAGGCGTACTCTTGATTCGTAATCACTTCTTTATTGTAATAAATTTTTAATAAAGAATTTAATAATCGTCTGTCCTTGTCGTCAGTGACTCTTCCTCCATAATTACACTCTCCAGTCAAATAAAGCAGAGCATCAAATGGTATCTCTTCATAATCATTCAAAAACATCTGCAATCAATTATTAAATTTATTATTCAAAAAAATTAGTTTTTAAATTTTTATTAGAAAAAAAATCTACCTGCAATTGTAGGACACTGATTCGTAAATCAGATTCGTTGAATTCATACGGAATATTCCAGCCCAGAGGACCGAATTTCCGTCGTTCTTGAACAACAGCATGAAAGAAGCAAAGTGCAAAAAGAAGATTTCGCCATTCATAAATTTTTGGACAGCTATTAAAGAATTTTGTGTCCGATATTGGATCGTTTGTGTAGCTTCTTTGTAAATTATTCTTCAAGCCTTTTGGCGCTTCATTCGTCATTTTCACACCATTTTGTAAAATCGAGACGGGAAACGATTTTGACGGATAACTCGTTAGCCATATACGAAATTTTTGATGTGTATTCTCTGGAGTGATGATCTCGTCACATATCCGATCCAATTCCTTCATCCAGGACTCGGCAAGATGACAATTTTGTAAAACAACCCATTCACCTGTTTTGATGCCTTTATTAATCATCTCGGCAGCAATTGGTCCTTGTCCCTGACCAAGAGAAATTGACATAAGATTTTTCTTCCCCATTCCTTTGTCCTCGGCAAATTTGATTAATCCCGTCATTGGGTCAGAACCGGGGGAAAGAATAAACACCAGGGGTGAAATATTACTGGAATCATTATAAGAATCCTGAAGATCGAAAGGTGGCGGTTCAATGAAAAATTGTCCCATGTGATGAATAATAAAACTTTGAGTTGCAGATACAAGTTTATCGGGTCTAATGCATCGGAGGATGACTAATTTCTTCAAGGTGTTCATCTCATTCTCAAATGGCGGGGGGAAACAATTCTCCTGTGGATTTGAGGAATCATAATAATCCTTCCATTTTGAGGGGAAAGTTTCAATCGATTTTTTTAATTCCATCAAATCCGGTAATTCGGAAACCCTCACGATCTCGGACCAGGATTTTTCCGATAGCCATGAAGAATCTGGATTAGGATGCGGATTTTGTAAGGCAACACCGCCAGTTAATAAAAACGTCCACAAATCATCTTCCAATTTTCCCTCTGATCTCATAATTCCAACGCAAAGAACAAGCGAGAATATCAATTTGTCCTTTTCAAACAGAGATCGACACACGTTTCGATAAATACTCTGAGTAAAATATGCATTCAAATGATTCATTCGTGTCACCAAATCTTTTGATTTTTCACTATTAGCAATCGCCATGACATAAAGGTGAATGAACCAAGGCAGAGAATATTGATACATCGGATCAATATTCGCAAGTTCGGAAATACAGAAGAAAAGAACAGCTCCATGACGTGATACAACTTTATAACCATTTCTTGCCTCATCAATTTCATCCGAAGTTTTCGAGGCTATTTTCTGTTTATTCTGAATATCCTCTGACAAAAGTTTCGATGATGAGAGAATTTTAATTGCCGTTTCATCCTCTAGTATATTGCCCTCCGATGTTGAGAGTACCTCGAGAATTTTGTCCTCAATTTCCTTTAAAATACGTTTGTTATTCGCTCCTTCGACAATTAATTGATTCTTCTTTTCCTCGAGGATTGGCAATTCCTTGGCGACGACAATTCCTAATAATTGATCCTGCAGACCTTGTAGAGTTATCATAAAATTCAATAGTGTCACTTTTACCGCAGTCTCTGGCAAATAATGCGGATTACGAAGACGTGTCGTTATGTAGAAACGAAAATTCGTATCATATTCAAGAACATCCTCGCCAAATTTTAAGTAGAATACGCCCTGTTGTTTGTAGATATTTTTCAAAAGTACTGGCTCCAAAATAGCGTCAATCTCCTCCAGGATATTTTCCAGAAGAACTGGATGTCCCATTTGAATTGCCGTCTCCAAAACACGAACATAATTTGAATCGGTCAGTTTGATAACAGATAATTTGTTCTCTTTCTCCATAGACTTTATCCATTTGTTCGCCTGACCCTTAGGGAAAAAATTCAAAAAATGTATTGCGAGAAATGTTTAAAACTAAAATAGGCAAAAAAAATTTGTACCTGTGGATCTATCATCAGTGGCCATCGATCAGCACTCTTGATAATTATACCATTTTCCACGGAGAAATTATCGGCTGGTAATCCATGAATCATCCATGATCGAATTTCCACCGGCTCTCCGAGAATCTCAACCAAACTGAATTTCGAACTCCTCGGGATTTCCATTTTCACGCAAGATTTATGCCATTCCTGAAGTAAACTAATTCTGTAATCGACAGTGAATGCTCCTAAATAGGCAACAACTCCTGACGCCAGTAGAACGTCTCCAATCACATTCTGAAGACTCGAACCAAGTGAATTTGCAGTTTGACTCCATCTAGTCTTCTCGCCACCCAAACCACCCAATAATTTTTCCGCCCTATCTAATTTTTGCATCGTCATATCAATCGCATCCTCAAGTTTCTTCTTCTCTCGCATACACTCAGCAAACTCGTCATTCAATTGTTGCAATTTTCCAGTAACTTCCTGTAGAAGATTTCTCTTGGCGTTTAACATTTCCATCTGAACTGCCAATTTGCCCTCGGCTTCGGCGAGCATTGCCTTCTTTGGAGCCACAACTTTAATGACTCGATCGTAAACTTCCATCGCTCGAACCCATTTACAAAGACCCTCACAAGCCGTTGAAACTTTCTTGATAACTTCCGGCTGAAAGCCACGATCATTCATATACCTATCGCGTATCTTTTTCATATTACCCAACGGAATATTATCCTTGTCGAATGTTTTCAAACTATCCAAAAATTTCATATCACCGAGCATTCTTATCGAAGCTGGCCAGTAATCTTCGATTGTTTGTGTCGTTGCCAAAACTTGAACACGATCAGGCTTAATTCCTTTCAAAACACAAACGGCTTCCATGACCAATCTAACTCCGGCTGGTGGATTCTTCATCGATTTGACAATTGTGATGTCCGCGGGTTTCAAGGTATCCAGAGCGGCCAAAGCGGCTTCTAGTGCTGGAGTCGCTTCGGCCAAATCACTCTCACAATCGTCTTTAATTGCCTGAGCTGCCGCTGCCGCTTCATTTGCCAAAGCTTCATCAGCTGCAACCACTTCCTTCTTTGCTTCCACATTAATGGTATCCTGTTCAATTCGTATCATCAATTTATCACTGAGTTGCGACTGAGCCACGAGTTTTGGCTGTAGAGCATGCAATTCATCTTGCATGATCACCACTTGACCAGCGGCGAAATCCAATTTCTCCAAACCCGTTTCATAACGATATTGCTGTTTCGTGATTTGTTCTACTTTCTGTCCATAGAATTTGTACAACGACTTGATCAACTGCAAAAAACTTGTTGGTGTCACGTAATTTCGACGACGTTGAATTCGGAAATAATCCTCACTGGCACGATCAACGCTGGTATGAAATTGCTTACAAATGATGACACACTTGTCACGCACTTCCGAAGTAATGGTCAAATCCTTAAGGAACGTTTGTGCAACTCTTTCCAAAGCATCCTCGGGCCAAGCAGTGAACCAATCGATAGTGCAACAATTAATAAGCGAGGGGAACATTCTTAATCGGGTCCGAAATGCATCACCAATTGGCGACATGGTTAGAATAATATGCAAATTCTTTCGGATTCTTTCAATGAAAAAATTGTAAAGTGCCATTGGAGTGGTTTCCAATTTCTTTGCTCCACTATCTCTCACTGTGTTCATCATTTTATCGAGAATTTCCGCCTTCTCCTCGGTGGCATAAAGATTCGGTACATCGCCCGTATTCAGTATCATATTGATATCCTCGACAAAAGACTCATCCTTGATTTGATTATCCCCAAAGATGAAACTCGTGCGTTTTCCATCGATTCCCACTTTTAGTAAAAGTCCCTTCAAATCGTCCCTCCACTCACCATGTCCATAATTTCGCGTAATTTCAATCTGTTGCAATACATATTCACACATATTCGTCGCTAATTTTGCGCACGAACTTCGACCAGATCCACCAATTCCAACCAGTAGTGCGTGTCCATTATCCTGAAGAAGAATACGACAAATTCTCGAAATATGTTCAATCGCGTAACGAAATAGAACCAAAGACATTGGCGTTTTCGAAATCATGTTATATTCCGTTAGATAGTAATCCATTTTCTCTTGAAGATCCACAAGATCGGCGATCTCGTCGTAAATCTTTGGTTCCGCAGTCGGTTCCATGTAATTACCAAAGAAAAGTTCTCTAATATGAAACTTTGTGATGACACTTTCTTCTTCATTGAGAAGATTACCGAGAATCTTTTCCAAAGTTTGACGAAGATGTTCATAACAAGTGCGTTTCACTATTTTAAAGAGAGTATCACGATCTTCTTCATCTACCAATCGATCGTGAAATACTCGATAAACTTCATGCACCCAGAGTTTTATCAATTTATCCGGATCTTTCATATTCGAGGCGGGTACAAGAATAATTCCATTTATCACACGACTGAAATCTCGAAGATTAAAGAGATAATGACTCTTTGCTGGAATGGGTAGAAAATTTTTTATCGCCTCCTGAAAAACGTCCATTGTCGCAGTTACAATCATTTTTGACAATCTTGATACATTGGTATCGAAACCTTTAGCGAAGTGCCATTCGAGAATGGAGGAAAATATTCGTGTCATCGTTGCGTCTTCGAATGAATCAATACCCACGATATGCATGTGTCGAGTAAAACGTGATGTAACTTGATTTGAACCTCCACCAGGTGGAATCATTGCGGCGATTAATAGAATATCAACGAGATATAACATCGTCGTGTCCTTTAAATGAAACCAATGACCATGATCGATCCATTGACGAAGCAATTCAATCGGTGGTTGAGCACCGTACGTTTCCTTTTGTGGCATACTCAGATCGTCGACAAACAAAATCGATTTTTTCCCCATTGCCGGTCCATAAACTCCTTTTCTGCGTCTATCCAATTTTGACATAATTATTTCCTGTGTTTGTGCTGCCGTCGTTCGTGCGCTGAAATTCACCACATTTTGAATGAATTTTTCCTTGGGCAGTGATAACATGTAGTTTAAAACAATTGCCGATTTTCCTGTACCCGTTGGTCCGACAAACAAAATTGGAATCGATCGTTGAAGCAAATTGGTCACAAAAAAATGCTGTATTGACATCTCGTTCGTTTGAATAATCAAATCGCTGACTTTTGCATTTGGCGGAATAATTGGCTGCAATTAAAAATTAGCAATTAGAATTATTCAGTTTTGATCTGAATTTTAATAGTTTTTTTGCAACATTGAAAAAATCCAATTAATTAAGCAGAAATAAAATTATTTTACCGGTGTCATTGTATCCATCCATGAGATCCAACTACCATTGTTCCTTTTATCATAAAACCAGTCGAAGACCGTTCCCCTTTCGGGAAAGAGTTGTTGCTTTGTTAATTTGAATGCTTTCGGTTTTGGATTTTCTTCTATTGAGCCATTTAATAGCGATCGAAAGAAATTATCAAACATTTTTCTACTATCGCTGATTAAAGTTGGACAAATTCCCCAAACAATACTGAACAATAATATACACTGAAGCCATACGGTACTGACTTGAGTTTCTCCTTCTAACATCGTACTCAACAACCTCGTGAATGACTGAAAAGGAAATTAAATTAACAATAAGTGGTTATAATTAAAGAAAAAATCTTTTCCGATTGAATCAAAATTAATTAAAAGTTACCAGAAACATATGAAGATCTGATGTTTCGATAAAAGCCTTGCAATGATACTTGATAAAGTTCAATACAGGATCGATAAGCCACTCAATAATTTCCATAACCAATTCAAATTGTTCCACGAGTAATTTTTCTTTCAATGATTTTTTGTAGGACTCGTACAAAGCCATCCAACCCAATTGTGATGGTTCTAAATAAATCATTCCACATCTGCTGACAGTTGCTGGTGAGGCATGTTCAAGATCGGCGGGTTCGAATATTAAATTCATCTTGTTCGACATCTGAATTATTTCACCTGACATCAAACACAACTTCTTATTGTCATCCAAAACGGTGTTCATATTTTCAATCCACACGGCATCCACTGGACCGTCAAACATAATCCACTTGCGATCCGATGACAAGGACTGAGCAAATTCCCTAAAGGTGTTTGCCAAAATTCCATCGCTCCATTCATGGGAAGCTGGATCGAAACTTCCGTACAACTGGGCAAGAGTTATTGCTTTCGGATTGATAATTCTGTTTAAAAAATACACAAAAATTGTAAAGTACTAATTATTAGAAATATAGTCTCAATTAGAAATCTAAGTTTTCACCTGTAAATTGTCCGAAATTCTCGCATCACTGATTTCTTGGCGGCGAAAAGATCTCCAAGAGCTAAAGCTAACGTTTGATAAGCTTGCGTCTTCCCGCCTAGAGGTTCACCAACAATCATCAATCCATGACGAACTAGAATCATCTCATAAATTTGAACAATCTTTCCAATGTACCAAGGCGTTGGTTGAAGATTTCTTTTGATCAAATTACTCGTCAGCAATTCAATCAATTCGTCACGATCAGGATTCGGTAATTCAATTCCCGGGAATAAATCACTATAAATTCCATTGAACAAGGGAACATCCTGAGCAAGGAATTTCGGAAGATTTACGTCCACAATTGCTCTGAGAACAAGGACTGATTCATTTTGCTGAGTGAACTTTAATTTTAAATTACCAGCCGCTATTAGAACGGTTTTTACAGCTCTCATTCCGTAATCGTAATGATTCTGCGAACTGAGTTGTTCTGAGCAAAGTTTATAAGTGTGGACGATTTTATCAGCTAGACTTCTAGCATCGATGAAGCCGTACGAATAGAGAGTTATCTCGCCAATCATTCCATAATCAGGCACCATCATTGCGACTGTTCGAAACAGGACTTTTAAATTATCTGGAAGTTCTTGACGTCCGGCATAACCAGGATTCATGGTTATGAAAACATTACAAGTGGGATTGAGTTTTATTTCAGTTCCTTCAAAAACAAATCTCTCCACTTTCATTCCAATTGCCATCTGTATGGTAAGAATTTGTTGCGCGATCACCGACAGAACCTCGAGGTCAATTCGATTGAATTCATCGAAACAGGCCCAGGCACCAGACTGAGCGAGACCTTTGAAGAATTTCCCCATTGCCATGTAATCCAAACCTTCTGAGCAATTAAAGACGACACATTGTTTAGCGACCGCTTTTGCTAGATCTTTACAAGTTTCCGTTTTTCCAGTTCCTGCGGGACCTTCAGGTGCTCCTCCAAGATTGAGTTTCAATGCTCCCATTAAAGTTCGATAACATCTGTCAGTGAGGGGTGTGATCACTAATCTTGCGGAATTTCCCAGATATTCAAATCCATAGACCACGTCGGTTGTGATCATCGAAACAGTGATGCTTGAATTCAACCAATAATATCGAAGTTGGGAAATCCAGTTGAAATCCATTTCACTCTGCACGTTTTTCTCTACTAATAATTTCACCACATCTCTCGCGTGAACGTCAATTACTATCAGAGCATTTAGTGTGATCCTAGCTCCTGGTTCCAATTTACCTCTCACCAGTGCAACTGTTCTATCGATTTGAGAACTACATTTCTCCAGAACACTTCCTGTGGTGTTGTCCTGAAACGAATCGACCACCTCACAAGTCCAGTGAATTTGACTCGCACAGAGGACAATTTGACCCGGCCATGATAAAATCCACTCTTCCCTCTCACTCGAAAAATATGCAATTACACTGTCCTGGGCAATGTCTCTCAACGAACTCTTCATCAACTCCTCAACTTGACAGAGCCACTTTTCCACCATTCCTTTTGCGTCAGCTGGACAAATTTTTCCACTCATTGGCACATATTCTTCCTCATCAGATAACATGCCAATTATTTCCGCCTCCTTCGTGAAACGCAACGAACTTATACCCTCGAAACATTTCTTCAAATGCGGCTGTACTCTCTGTGGATCTCGCGTTTCCGACAATATTTCCAACAATTCATCATTTGACAAAAAGAAAAATCTCGGAAAAAATAATCTCTTCTTCTCCAAATAGTCATTTAATCCTTTCTGAATTTCATCGAGAAGCTGATTACAAAATTTGAACTGATCCAACATTTTTGGCATTCCAGTTGCTGTCGTGACTTTTTTATTTTCCGTCACGTATGTCATAATTGATCGCCATATTTTATCGACTTTCCTAAAGTTCTTCGCCTCTGTTGGCATCTGTCTCATAATGTCCTCACTACTAAAAATCGGTTCCAAATACATCCAGGTCGCTTGACACGTGAGCCATTGATCAATGATATCCTGCATTAGGATAAGTTTCTCCTCCCAAGATTGCATTTCATGTTCAAATGCCTTGATGAATGGTGAACCTCGCATTGTTTGTGCTTTCAGAATATGATCATCGAGGAGTACTTGTATATCATCAACGGCGGATAATACGGAAACGCCCGTTTCTCGATAAGGACTCAAATCAAAAACAATATGAGCCCATTCCTCTTGCATTTTCTTCAAATTCTTCTCCAGTGCATGTTCCTTTGTCGCAGCTGAAGATATTTCTTCGAGTTGATTTATATAAATCAGTAGACCATAATCGATCATTTGCGAGAGACTGCTAGTATCTGTCGGCACTATCGAAACTCCCACAACTTTACTGATTTGTTCCCAATGTCGTGATTGAAGGCCAGGGTTACAAATTGTCTGTAAAATTGGTATAAATTGCTTGAATTTCTCAACTTTTCCACGAACCATCTCGGCGACACGTCTCGCTCCAGCGACATCAGTGAGAGCTCGCGAGAGTTTATACAAAATCTTCCAAGTATTGTCCGTCTCCTCGAGTATTGCCTCCGCATCAAGATCAACGAACGGTCCATAAAACCATTTCTCATAATTCTGATGAAACGTCAAAACCGTATGCCAAAGTTTGTCAAAAATATCAACGGTATTTGTCATTCCTGGCAATGTTATATAAGGACTGAGTTCCAAATCCAGTAAAACTTCTTCCTCATTGATTCGTATTGCTTCATTCGATATATCCGTCATTTGTTGTGAGATATCTTCAATTTCCCCAACAGCTTCCTCCATTTCCTCCATTCGAAGAACAGGTGGATCCTTTTTCTTAAACTGATCCAAAATCTCCTTCATTTTTGCGATTCTCTGCTCGAAATTTTCCTTCCTCACTTTCAATACACCTTCGACAAATTCCTTCCTCATGTTTAGACGAACATTCGCGAGCTCCATAACTGTCTCCATTTCTTTTGGCCATGTCAATGTTCTTGTATTCAATTGAATGTCCTCATCAACAAGCGGATGATAATTGAATAGAAATAAAATCAATTCCACTGAACGGGCAAGATCACCCCGTAAATTGAACATTGTTGTGTCTCTACTCTCGACGAGATAATTAATCAGTTCCACGACCTCCTGTGTTGTTTCAGGCATTCCTGATATTCTACTTGCAATTTCATCGAAAATTTTGCACAAGTGCTGATTATTTGTTCGCAATTCGTTTAGAAAATAGTCACAGATACTTGTTCGGAGATCTTCAAATAGAATTCGACGCATTGACTCGTTCACAAAGGAGCAGTCCATCTCGATCAAATTCAACGGAATCTGTGAGATAAAATACAAATATAAGTTTCAATAATTGATGAATTAAATAAATAAACTAAATTTAAAAAATAAAAAGTAAATGTATAAATTTAAATGTAAAGTAAAAAAATTATTTCCAAAAGTAAAAGACCAACCTTGTTTCGAAATAGACAAATTTTTTTACTAAGGGCGTCGAGATCCTCAATTTTGTGTCCAAATTCGCGCAAAGACGGAAAAGGATCAAGACTGAAGTATTCGTTTAATTTTTCCTTGGCAGATCCATTGATAATGTACAAAAGATTGTCATAGGATTTTAGATACAAATTTGGTCCATCTATATTCAAGGCAACTGCATCCAAAGCTTCCTCCACTATTTTTGAAACCTGAAATAATTTTTCGATATTAAAAAAATTAACAGAGAAAAATTCTTTTTTAAAATTAATTTTTAATTTTAAACATTCTAAATATACAAGTAATAAAAGAAACATTTACCTTCTCTTCCTGTCTTAAAACAGGAGAAAGAAATCCCTCGTTCTCAAATTCCGGAAATAAGATTGTTTCAATTTTCGGAACTTTAGCGGCGACAGAAATTATTTTATCGAAACATGTCGATAAAATATTTTGCATTTCGATAACACTGGGTTTTAGTATCAAATCATTTGATCCAAATTTGACATCAACTGCGATTGTCATGAAAGGAGTACTAAATTAACAAAATCAAAAATTTCATATTACGATTGTCAATTGACAGTTAAATAATTAAAATATTTTAAAAGATCAAATAAGTAAAAATATACATACCGAGTAAACATTAAATCCTGATAATCACCATGAAAGGTATTTCCATTATTATACTGAACGAAAAAATCTCTCAAGTGTCTTAGAGTTTTAATAACCATTGAACGTAATTGTTTCGACAATAGTGCATTAATGCTGCGAAAATATTTTTCAATAAGTTCCAATGAAGCTAATGAACTCTTCTCAAAGTAATTCGACCATGCATTTTTATTTTCGAGAAATATCTCCGCAACTTCGGCAAGCCATTCTTTAACCAACTTTCTACTTGTAGCTCGACAAATTGAATCCACTTGCGGTTGTATTTCTAAAGCTGGTATTGGAAATGTTCCAAAATCATCGATTTTAATAATCATCATTGTATTATAACTGAAAAAAATATTCACATTTATGACATTTAACTGAAAAATGTAGATTTTTAAATGAAAAAAATGAAGAAACAGGAAAAATTCACCTTCGTTCCCATAAATTTCGAATTTTCCGAGGAATCTCATTTCCTATGAAAAGATTGTGTTGCATAAAATGCTCGGAAATGACTTTCAGCTGATGCCAAGGAACAGGTGCTCGTATATTGAAAACGGGATATTCAACAGGTACAGTTTCAATTTGCAAGCGCTTCCTTTTTTCGGGATCTTGCAATGAAAAATCAACAATCGCAATTCGAAGACTCTCTTTATAATCCTTTATTATTTCTGGTTCCAATTCTGTTACTTTCGTGATAAAGCTGAAAAATTTCAATGAAAATTGTTAAAAAGAATAATGTATTTTTTTGTAATAAAATGAAAATGAATTAAAGAAAAAGTAATATTTTTATGTAGAAGAAAATTTTTAAATCCGGAGGAAAATAGTGAAAAACTTACTCGGATCGTTTTCGTAATCTTCCAACAATTTTGTTTCGTATCTCTTCGAAATGAAAATAATCATAGGGTTCCAGTTGAGAATCATTGATGCAATTTCTTAATCGTAATAATTTGCAAATATCTTCATCTCTTATTGTCTCTTGCTTTATTTTCTCAAGGGAATGTAATTCATTTAATTGACTCTCGATATCACGAGGAGCCTCAGCTTCCCTTCTTCTTAAAATCTGAAAAATATAATTGATAGTAAACAAAAATAAAATACTCTCGTAAATAAGAATCATACCCACTTGTTTTAAACGCGACAAAATTAAAAGTTCGTCATCGATTCACCTCTTCTTGAAAAATTCTTGGATCTTCTTGTTCTGTTTTTACTTTTCTTTTTGACTTGAACTTTCTCAATTTTTTTTCCTCGGCTAATTCTTGTAACGTTATAATATTATCTGGTTTTAATTCCAAATACTTGGATTTCTTCTCCAATCTTTGCTTCATTTTTTCTTCGTGCTCTCTGACACACTGCAGTGGCGGATAAATAAGTTTTCCATTTTCATCTAAAGGCCTCCATCGAATTGGAATTTTCACTTCTCTTCGAGTTCGATATTTCGTTGAATATTTATAAATATTTGGCTTTAAAGTATCACAAATAATTTCTGAAGGTTTCCCATAATCGTGACAATTATTTTGTATATCGTTTCTACCAGCAATTGGCATCCAGGAATTATTTTGTTTGTTTACGAAATTTTCCATTTTTGATTTACAATTTAAAATTGTTAAATTGCTTTAGTTGTAATTTTTTCTATTGTTTTTAATATTGTGAAATATTTTTTTTTTGTAAATGAAAGTCTACAGAATTTAAATAAATATTAATTTATTCTATTATTTTACTGTTCGGTGTTTTTAAGGTAAATATGATTATCTCCGTTATTACAAAAATTCTATAAGAAAAATTTTTATAACATTTTGTAAATAAAGTTAAAATTAGTAAAGTAATTTTTATAAAATTCTCGTAAACCAGGTGTCAAAAGGTTAAGTTATTTTGTTTGATCAATGAATCGTCATAGTTACGGAAATAACCATAAATACCTTAGTTTATATAAACTTTATTTTATAAATTATAAAATATTATAATTATAATTGCGTATTTATTACTTTTTGTCTCAACAAAAAGTTTATTATTCAATATTATTGAAAATTTAAACTTGTAAAATATTTAACAATTCTTAAATTTGGCTAAATACAGTCTTTAATTGTTCATAACTTATATTATCTATTTTTGGGAATTAATAGTCGGCATTTGATGGGCCAGCACATAAAGAAGTATTCTCTTTATTATTCCCTTTAAAAGCCTTTTCTCTTTGTTGATCACGCAATGAACTACGCAAACCTATTGGCAAAATAGCAAATGCTAGAAGAAAATACTACAATAACAAAATATTTTTGTTTTAAATACTGGGAAAATATTCTAACCTGTTTTGGAAAATTCAGTAAATCCTTTTAATAAAAATTCCTTATCACGTGACTGCATGATTAACATTTCACGTAGAATTTGAACCATTTCTTTGGTGGCTATGGCTTTCGCACGTACATAATACACAGATATGCTAAACAATTTTAATTACAATAAATTAACGCCTAAAAGGCCTGCTAACATTAAATTAATTTAAAATGAAACAAAGAATTATAAATAATGCAAGAAATTAAAGATAATAATAAATTATTCTTACCACATAATCAAGAGAATGACACTCATCGATCCAACGCCAACAAGTTGCTCGCAAATTGACCAAATCACACTATTCCTTTTGACCAGTAAAATTTCTTCAGCAAATACTTCCCAAATAAAATTGTGAGCATTAAATGGACCACAATCACCGGTTGTTTTGTAAATCGTGACGAATCCCAATGCAATTAGAGAACCAACCATTCCTAATAGTGATAATGCTAAAAAGAGAGTTTGACTCTGAGCGGCTCGCCAAGGCTTCGATGGCGGTTCACAAAATCTGACGAGTCCAAATTTCTTGATATAAAAGGTCAACATCATTTTCACAACAATAACGACTGACATCATTGGACTGAAGTAAAATGCCACCCAGAATAGTGTTTGATTGTAAATCAAATTCATGGTGTTCCGAGCAATATCAAATTTCGGTGAACAAAAATTTTTTCCAAATGCCATTGTGCAAATTTGCGAACGTGTCATTTGAACGAGTAAAACGCCAAATATTGATATTATAAAATCAATGAGAATCAGTCGATAGATTTCTTGGGCGAGTTGCGTTTGCCAACAATCAAAATTTCCACGTGTTATCCAAAATGTCAAAAGTGTTCCAATCACGACCAATGCCATTGTGTACATTCTAATTACTGTCACGTACAAAGTAATTCGATCATTGCTGTATTTCTCCATTTTTGCCTGAAATTCAATTTTTATTAAACACAAAATGGTTTTGCAAATTGCTTTCCGAAAAATTCATTTTCAATTGTATTTTATAAATTAAAGTATAGAAGATCAATCAATAAAAATTAAAATACGTTCGAAATTTTGAATTACTTACCAGCCAAGAAATAAGGGACGGAAAAATGTTCATAATTCCAGTGACAATTAAAGGTACCATTAAAATTGACCATACATTGTTCAAGTCTGCTTTGTATTGATTGAGCAAAATCCACAGTAATCCACCTGTACCAGCAATCATTGCGAGGACAAAAATTGTCATTAGAATTTGAATGGAAATTGTCAAAAATTTCGTTAAACATGACAAATCAGTATCGCTTTCTGTTTCACTAAGAAGTTCTTTCAATTCTCTGCATAGGGACGCTGAACATAATTTTGCAGCTTTATACGATGAAATACCAAAATCCCAACCACAAAAAATTTTCATCGCATACTGATTATAAATTCCTCCCGAGGTTTCAATAAAACACTTTCTGTACGATTGCGCCACTCTGAAAATATTCAAAATTTTCCACAATAAATTGATTTCGTAAAAAATTAGAGAAATTTATACTGAAAAAAATCACTCACTTGCAACAAAGAAGAACAAAGGTGAATAAATAACAAAAACCTAAAGTCAAAAAATATGCCGAAGGAATATTGTATGTATTGGAAGGCATCACTTTTATACTTTGGTTTGAATAAAATCCATAATACATTAACGAATTTGTGAGAAATCCCTGGAATATAATTTTCTCGTTAGATATAATTAAATTCTTTTTTTTTTTTATTTTCTAAAATAATTTTTCTCAATTTTTCAATCTATACTCACATTCCCAAGTAATAGATCCAAATAACGAAAAGAATTGTCTAATTTTTTGTTAATTAAAGATTGTGGAATAATTATGAAAGATACACTGCAAAAAAAAGGAAAAAAGTATGTAAATAATCCTTTTTCAAATTGAAAATAAATTTTAACAGGAATAATTGTTTTTTATGTTACCTTAATAAACAAGTAATTATATTAATTAGAAACAGCCATCGTAGAAACTTAAAATACGTGGCTATTCCACTTCCAAATTGTCCCTCTATCGACTTTATTGGATGATACCATAATTCCATTTCTGAACATATTTCACGCAAAGTTATATTGAACTGTAAAAATATTGTTCAATATTAATAAAATCATTAAAAGAATATTTAGAATTATTCACTTAAACAAATTTTAAGTTAAAAATTATCAATAAATTTTTGTAAAAAATTATACTAACCTTTGTGATAGACATGCTAATTCTATATTTCAGGCGTTTCAAATATCCGACAGGTTTCTTCTTTAATTTTTGACTAGCACTAAAACTCAATTTTGCTTTGACTGTTCTCTTGACAGTTAAGCATTGCGGCATGTCCCGTAAAATTTCACTTCGAAGATGCTCCGAGTGTGGATCATTTTGCATAAGATCATCATTTTGTTCAATATGATTTGCTATCATAGTTGCATGATCCTCCAAAGGTAAATTTCTTATCCTCAATGTCAATTGGGGAACAAAAGAGGAAATTTCATTTAAACCTTCATTTCTGCCGTTCGCTAATGCCACTGAAATTTTTAAATTAATATTAAAAACTTTCCATTTATTAGAATGTGATAAAAGCCTAACAATAAATTTAAAATCAATTAAAATTGGCAATTAAATAATAAAACATTCAAAAATCGTAATTTTGTAAAAAATTATGAAATTTTGAACAAAGAAAATGAATCATGAAAAATCACCTATTCTTCTCGACGGCAAATGACGTGTATGATGAGCGAAAATTCTTTGTTGTAGAAAAATATTACTGGAATTTCCATTTCTTGTATTTTCTCCTTCAAGATTGTCTTGTGCTACAAATAAAAAATTAAATAATTAATAAACTTTGTAATCTTCAAAAATTGAAAATTTATTCACTTACGAGTCCTTTAAAATTTATCGAAAAAAGAGCTGTAATAACATTTTCAAATAACACAATTTCAAAAAGAAATCGCGCTTTTTCTAAATTAAACAAAATTAAAAGTATAAAATATAAAAAAGTAGTAAAAAATAAATGAGAAAACAACTCACTTTCAATCATTTCAATTTCCTCGTCAACGTTACAATTGGTATTGTTCATTGCACTTTATTGTTATAATTAACTGTTTCCTGTAATTTTTGCACTGTAAAGTTAAATACATAAATAATTTTTTCCTCTGTGTAAAATCAATAAAATCAATCGATATATTTTCACAGCCATATAGAAGGTAAAACGTCAAAATTGACAGAATTTTTAAGCTTATATCATATTGCTTAGCAACTATCAGACTTTATTCACGGAAAATGTCTTACCGGTACTTACTGTAATTATATTGTTAAATATTTTTTTTCCTATTTTTCTATAGATTTTCTGGGACTAGTTTCTTGCTTTCACCAATAAGATTACTGTTAGATCATTGATCACTCAACCGGTAAAGTCACAAGTCTGCTTATTAGTCACTGATACAAGAAATATAAATCTTTCTTAAATAAAAAATATTTTTCAATTAATAATGAATTTTATCTCAAGAATTTAATCTCTCCTTTCAAAAATTAATATTAAATTAAAAAACATTGGAATTAATTTGTAAAAATAATATTGAAGTTCAATATTCAATTTTTTTAATTTTCCAATTTTCAATGTATTCAATAAAATAGTGATAAAATATGGTAATTGCGAATAACAATCACAATTGGAATGGTAAACGTTATTATTATTATTATTATTATTATTATTATTTCCTGATCACATACAACTACGATAATAATCTTGCTTTACCATTTAACACATAGCAAATAAAAACAAAAATTGTAACTAAGAAAAAAATATTAATTCTCATCGAAGTATTATTTAGATTACATTTAATTGAGTAAAAGTAAAAAATTGTGTTAAATTTAGCATCGATGGACAAAAGATTAATTTTCAGTCAGTTATAAACTGAACTGTGTTGTAAAGAACACAAACGTTCTTAAAAGAAATGAAATAATCTACACTATGGCATTCAATACCAATGGGTAATTTTATAAACTTATACTAATGATTCCAAGTTAAATTGTAAGTTGTATATTATAATAACGTATAGAATGTAAATATAACGTTATACATTAAAGCGTAGCAGTCAGTCAGTGCACTGAAGGAGCTCTTTTTTCCTTTCACGTGACATGGTACAAAAATTTAAAAGAGCTTCTGAATTAATTGTGTTCTATTTATAAAAATGACGTATAAAGTATGCATATGCACTTACGTAATATATAAAGTATGTATAATAACTTATTTTCGGGGAGCGTATTTCTTACTTCGTTTTTTTCTCGTTTATCACTTTAATATTTTTTTTTCACCGTGACAAATAAGTACTATATGCAGTTGTTTCACCACATACTGTAATCAGAATCGTCCTGATCGAAAGCCATAAAAAAGCCTACAATTGTCAGGTACACGACAATATTGCCCGCTATTGTCAAATAACAAGCTCCCCATTGTATCTGAAATTATTTCGTATATTCCATAAACGAATCATTATATAAATGTATCTAAATTTTATACTTTTATTATTCTCTAAAATAGTTATAGAGAACATTACTTCTCAGCTAAAAATTCAAAACAAAATAGCAATTTCTTATTTTTTTGGTTTTAAATATATATATTGAAATCATAAAGAAAAATGGTTTCAGAAAATAATTTACGTACCACTGGATTATTTTCTGGCGATCTGGCTAACACAATTGGAAGAGCAAAGGATGAAACAACGAAGCCCATGGTGATGAATATTGCTAATTCTAAACTCGGATTGCTAGTATTTCCCGAGTTTTCAGAAACACGACGTGCCACCAACGTTGGAATTGGCGACAAAATGTAGAATAGTACTACAAAAAACGGCCACCATACTCTGAAAGAGAAGAAAATTCATAAAGTTTTCGAACTTTGATAATTAACTTACTTTTTAATTGAATTTTTCCATATTTTTTCTAATTGTGCGATTAATTTCATTTCCTTACTGATAAATGGGAAGGGCACAACCAAGTATCACAAATGTCATGCCAATCGAACCGGCAAAAGCCAATGAAACGAGTCTGAAATTTCAATAAAAATATATTAATAACGAATGTTATTCAGATTATAATCATAATTAATTTCTCAAAGAATTGTTTTTCACGAAATAAATAAAGAAATTATATATATGTATGTACTTACGCTGTTCACAGAAGAGAATTTCCATAACAGAAATATGAAACAAACACAAAAATGTTAATTATTGTTCTTGAATTAGTTTTTTCTTCTATAATCTTCGATTATTTACACTGTATATAAAATATAAACACTAGAAAAAACTATTCTCAAAATTGAAAAAAAAAATTAAAATATAAAATTGTTATTCTGAACAAATTTGTAACAATTTGTACAACTTATGAAAAAATAAGAAAATAATGCAAACGTAAACAATGTACAAACAGAAAAATGCAAATTCATTTGAATTGTTTTGCATGTCAAGTGACATTAAAGAGGTTATGTTTTGATTCGTAAATTTACCTCGACATTTTCAAGTTTGTACCAATTCTTTTGAATCAAATTATTGAAATAAAAGTTATCAGTGATCAATACAGTGATAATAATTAATAATAATTTATCATTATAACCTTTAAGCCCGGCCATTGGTGATGATATATAAAATTGACAACTTTAAAAATAACCAGCTCTCAGACTTTTATCAATATAAAAAGAATCTCTCCAATAACACTCATGCCAAATAATAATTACACTGTTTCATGTAATTTGGTCGTTGTAAACTTTTAATAAAAAATTGTTAATGAATTAAAGAAGATATTAAAGAAGGAAAACCCTTTTTCTCGTGACTCACAAACACACAAAAATATTGTTTCTTCTTATTGCTAATTTTTAACTAAAGCAATTTTCTTATTGGCTGGGGAACTTTTTCTCTAACCAATAAAAGTGGATGAGATAGTGCCAAAAGAAATCTTCTTTTAATGAAAGAAACGGTAATTAAATCAATTTTACTGTCATAATATGGATTGTATTCACAAGATAAATACTGATATCTGCTTACTATTGATGATTCACTATTATTTTACAATTATTTTATTGAATATGTGACATTTATTTCAAACAGACGCCATGTTGTTGTTATGACATCTCAATAAGTTACTATGACAACTTAGGTTGCTAAGCTGCTTCTAATTGAATGTCAAGTGTCAGCCATTATTGATTTACTGTCCAATGAGAGATACAGCGCGAAAATTTAAACCAAGATAGAAGTTAAGAGTGTATTAAATGTTTATAAAACTATTATCTAAACTATTATAATTGTATTATAATAATATAATAATAATCATTATTATAAACAGTTACATTTCGGCAGACGCGTTTTTATCCATTATGTTATAAAAATAGTAATAAATAAATAATACTAATATAATTAAATATAATATGAATAACAATATTCTTAAGAAGAAATTTTTCCTTCAAATAATTTAATATTTTTTTTTGCATAAAAACCACTTTAAGACTGATAATAAAATAAAGAAAAATTAATTATAAAAAATTCAATATCATTAAATAAATAGTTTAACAACTAAATGAACTTATTTAAATATTTAATAAATAAAACTAAAAAATTGTTATTAAATAATAGAAATGATTTTTTATATCAATAATATTTTTTCATTATTTTATTAATTTTATGGACTTTAATATATAAAAATGAACAGATAAAAAATTAATTATTAGCATTTTTCAATTAAATTAAATTAATTAAATTATACAGTCAAATTATAAATTCAACTAAAAAGTTTAAAAATAATTCGCCAATTAAATTTAATTAAAGTTATTAAAAATTATTATTAATAAACAAAAAATTTCATTACACTACAATAATTATTGTTACATATACATAATTTCAATGTTTACGATTATTTTACAATTTAATTTAATTTTTCTAGAAACAGTCTAAATCTGTATTATAATAAACCTCGAATACCAATTTTTTGCAAAGGGTTAAGGGGATTTTATCTGGTGAAAGTAAAATCGCAACCAGTTAAAACTGGATAAAAGTAAACTTAGCAAATTACTTTGATCAATGTTACAAAGGTGTTTGTGTAAAAAAAATATATATATTATAAATATTTAAT
Source organism: Leptopilina clavipes (assembly GCA_001855655.1). Lineage (NCBI taxonomy): Eukaryota > Metazoa > Arthropoda > Insecta > Hymenoptera > Figitidae > Leptopilina > Leptopilina clavipes. The sequence continues at coordinate 26,806 of JUFY01022663.1, forward strand.
CAATTCGAAAAATCCACTGTAAAATTTATTAATTGCTTGAAAAATAATGAAAATATTTTCAAAAAAAAAAAAAAAAAAAATTACAACAATTGTACACTAGAAAAAAAATTTATTTGATTCAAGTAAATATTTATTTGATAATAATAATTGCTTATTTGGATCAAATAAATTTTTTTTCCAATGTAATTTTATAAAATTTTTCAATTTTAAATTTAGAAACGGATTGAAATTGTCATTCAATCGGAGACAATTAATTGGAGGAAAAAAAATGAAAATAGATTGTAATTATTACACTGTAAGTTGATCCAATTTTTTTCCCCTCAAAGAATGTCGAAATATTTCACAACAGAATAACCATTCCTTTAATTACATCCGCGCCGGATTTATTATAGAATTGCTCTATTTTATATCAAACACGTATAGAATGTTAAAAAAAATTTTTTTTTTTGCGCAAAAAAGATTGAATAAATTTTTTCTTATACAAAATTGCACATTTATCTAATAATGTACGTTTATTTGTATTATTATAAGAAAAAAAATGGTTTTTTTAAATTGAAAAATGATAAAAGTAATTAAAAATCTGTTATCGGTAATGAATAATAATAGTTATATTATCAATAAGGGATTTAATATTTCTGACACAAATTTTTGTAATTTTTTTTATAGTTAAGTATAAATTGTTACCCGCATGCATAGAAAAATGAAGGTCATATTTTTTTTACAGGTACATTCATGGTTAAATCCCGGATGTGTTATGTGGACGCAAAATATGTTCTCTTTTATTATTTATATTGTCATTTAAACATGAATGTAATTATGTGATAACAAAAATATAAAAATGAATATTATAATACAAAATATACTCATTTTATTATTTTATTCAGAAATATTATTATCTGAATTTTTTTCAATGACACTTTCAGATTTTTTTTAATAAAGAGAGAACTGAAAAATTTTTTTCTATAGAAAAATTTCAGAACATATGTAATAAAAATATGTAGGTGTAAAAAATTTTTGGTGTGAGATTTTACACCTGATAGAAAAGCACAACCATTGACCCTGATTTTCCAAAACAATACGAATTTTATAAGGAAATATAAGGACGAGACTATAAATGCTTATAACAGGAAAAGAATAAAATGGCAAATATTACACTGAGAAAAAAATTTATTTGATTCAAATAATCGATTACTTGTTCATTATTAAAGAAATATTTACTTGAATCGAATAATTTTTATTCAAATCAATGAAACTTTAATTGAATCAATAATTTCTGTATTTAAAGTCAAAATACAATTTTAATTGACTGAAATCAAATTTATTTGATAATACTAAAGTAATTTATTACTTGAATCAAATAAATTTTTTTTTTCAATGTACTAAAATGAAAAATAATATATTAAAAATTAAAATATAATAGAACAAAATATTAAAACATTTGTCTCAGTCTTTTTCCCTTAATTTTTGTAAGAAAAATGTGTTTTCTGTATTTTTGACAAACTGTAAAACAAGAAAAATGTGAATATATTTTTTTTACGTACACCAAATATGTTAATTATTGTCGTAAAGTTATATTTACATCCTTTTGTAATTCACAAGAAGGCACGTCATTTAAAAGTTGAAGAACGTTTTCAGTAAAAAAAAAACATGATACATAAAAAGGGGAACTCCAGTTCAAAATATAGTTTTCTTTTTTTCAAGATCAACTCTGTTTTAATTCAGGAAAGTGAGAAACACACTTAGTCAGAAGAACATTAAGTGATTTCAAATTTTTTTGCCGACTAGTAAAAAAATTTAAATTTAAAAATTTTATGTTTTACTTTACTTAATTATAAGTTATACAAAATTCCAAATTAAAACATTAAAAAAAAATTTTTTTTTCCCATAATTTTTTATAAAGTTTCTTTATTGGTTTGAAAAAAAATACTTTCTGTTTCATTTTTTCAAGTTCCACTCTTTCCTTATAAAAACAAGGCTTTAAAATTTGCATGGTTTCGCGAATTAACAGGTGAGTGACGTTAATGGGACAGATAAATAATTACGTGAGAGGAAAAGGGAATAGTTTCTGTGGAATCGTTACACGTGATAAGAGATTGTTACAAATTTACACATTTTTAAAAATTCTACTGTCACGTATAAATTTAACAAAATAATAAAATTTTCATTATACACATTTAATTTGTATGGAAATTTTTTATATGTTTCTTTTGTAAAAATATCGATAAGTCACGTTTTTATGATTTAAATAACAATATACCTAAAACTTTAATCCTGTAGAATAAAAAAAAGTAAAAAAGAAAAAAAAAACGTTTGACATAATTTTCAAAAATAGTCTCAATAACAGTTTTAGCAAAGAAAATACCAATTAATAACAGTATATTTGAAAATTACTGAAATTGATCAATGAATGTGGGAATCCTATAAATTTAATCAAATTCAAGATAAATATGTCCGGAAGGATTTCGCCGGCATTTTCACAATTAGAGGAAATGACACTGCATATACTATATGTGTATTTATGTTGTTTGTTTCCCATTCGTTTATCTCAAGATTTGTTTAATTAATTCTTTGAGAGAAAAGTTTGGAAAAAAAACTTTCAAAACTTTCATTCTATGGTAACATTTAAAGTCATTCATATTATTATTAATTAATTTAATTAATTATTAATTATTATTAATTAATTTAATTAATTATTAATTATTATTAATTAATTTAATTAATAATTAATTATTAATTAATTAAAATTAATTATTACACTCTCATTATAAAAGTATGGTACTAAAATGATAAATTTCGATATATTCAACAATTTATTAAGCCATTATAAATTTGTATGTGAAAATTATTTATTTTGTTATTAATTATATTATTCATTACATTATTTATTAATTGATATATGGATTAATAAATAATATTGAATAGTTAATTTAATAAATAATTATGGATCCATTATAAATTTGTATTTTATTTATTTTATTATTAATTATATTATTCATTACATTATTTAATACATTATTTATTAATTATCTTACCGATTAATAAATAATATTGAAGAATAATTAATTTAATAAATAATAATTGTTCGGTAGTGTTCGCACAGCTATTTATTAATCAATAAATTAGATTTACCATATATATTTAATAATTAATAAATAAACAAAAATACTAATCTACTAATAAATTTAAAATCTTACCTTTTAACAAAATCAAAAAAGCTCCCAATGTGGACCACTTTTAAGCTGAAACAAAAAGCAAAAAGGAGAAAATTAACATAAGTAGAGTAAATAATTTTTTCGAAACAAATATATAATTGTTACTAATTAAATTGTTAATAGTAAAAATTTATCATATCTTTGATAGAAAAAAAATTTTTTTTTGACCGAAGGAGAAAAATTTCCATGACATGTGAAAGGTATTGGTGATAAAAAATTGATTTTTCTCGAGAAAATCTATTGACATGTGATCCCCACCCCCCTATATTAATGTTAAAAGATCATCGACAGATCTTCAGGGCCTTATATCCCCTCATAGAGTGGCAAAGGATTGGTGCTAGTGTTTGTAATGTCGATTGGAGTGCTTGGTGCCAGTAAGAGTTTGCACCTGAGGACGTCCGGATCTTGTGCCCTAGATGTCCCTCCAAAGAGAATTTCAATTTTCCCGCGATCTCAACCCCGTACACACGTGGTTTCCCCGCTCGAGTTAATATATACATATATATATTTTTTTCTTTTTAAATAACAAAACAAAGTTCCCGCGTGTATGTTGTGTGTGTTATTCAATTTTAATTTAAGGACCTCTCACCTTAAATTTTTTTTTGGATTTGGAAAATTACCCAGACCACGAGAATGAACGAGGTTTGTGATATTTTCAATTAAGATAAAAAAATATTTACATCTACTTATAACTAAATATAATTAATTAGTTAGTACAATTAATTAGTTATGTAGTTTGAGAAAAATTACATCAACGTTGGATATTATAAATTATTATAATATTATATGGTAATATATGCAAATATTTTCAAATATTTATATTATCATTATTATTATTATTATTATTATTATTATTATTATTATTGTTATTAAAATTATTATAATTA
>JUFY01022664.1:0-15705 GCA_001855655.1 Leptopilina clavipes
TATTAGCTTTTGAGTAAAAACAGATTATTTTTCTTCCTTTTAACTGCTTTTAGCCATCAAAATTGATGCGATTTTTAATAAAAATTCAGTATATTAAAACATACACCATGTAATTAAATATATCGAAATACTATGTCGTACGAGTAAATATACTTCGTTAAGCAAGGTATTCTAACCTACGGTAGTAATGTTATGTTTTTTTCTATATATTATTTTTTTAAGAAATTAAAATTTTTTATAATGAGTAAGTAAACATTTCTGATAAATCCATTTTACATATCAGAAACATATATAAAAGCTTTTTTAATTGATTAATTAGAATCTGTTCCTTTTCTTTTTTAATAATTACTTATTTATTATTATAATTATCTTTAATATGAAATATAATTAAAGTAATATTTCATTTCTAAAAAAGCATGCAAATTTACAAGCGAGTGGTAAAATAGCATATTATTTGAGGTTATATTAATACACGCCGTAGTAAAATTACATTCCCTATGTTTTTTTAAAACTTCGTGAAGTTTGCACAGCAATATAGTTACTACGAATGAGTAAAAAAACATATAGGTTATGTTCAATTACAAGCTCTAGTAAAATTACCACGTTAGACCTGGTGTAACTAATTTCCCACGTTGGACGTAGTAAAATCACACTGATTTTTTTTACAGTGTTGATTCAAGGATTATATTTTTATTTTGTAAAATGAAAAATAATTTTTATTGAATATTTTAGATATAAGAAAAACTTGAAAATCATTATTTTGCATTGAAAGTTAATCCTCTTCATGTACTTTCACTTTCAAAATGACAAACATAACCTATAACTTTTTGCTTCTTAGGTACCTTTCTTCGCGTCGCGTCACATATATTCTATTAAAAAATCTTCTTTATAAAAATAAAGCAAAAAAAATAAAATAAAATAAAATGAAAATAAACTAAAATAAAAAACATAATTTTTGAATTATTATAAATACCTATACGAAAAATAGAGTTAATTTATACTCTTTTTGACAATGGAAAATTTATTCTTCTCACCTGTAGGGAACGATCAATGGATTGACCCATTCGATGCAAAACGTCACCACTTTGACTTTGTCGGAAGGTGTGAACTTGTCTCTCGCTCGATTGACTTCTCCTGAGTAAATGTTCACCCGACTGACTCGAGCGAATTCGATTCTCGGGCGTTGAACCTCGAATGAAGGTATCATTTTGCCTTTGGCAAATTTGATTGTCAACGTACGGATAACGTATCCGAATTGAATCAATAACGTCTAGAAGATTTTTCGCGTCCATTGCGAGAACGTGAGCCGCCGACAGCATTCCCCTTCAAGACAAAAAGTTTTCTTTTCCATGAAACAATTTACACATTCGCTAATATATGTGGAAATTCAATTTTTGAATAAAATTTCAATCAAATTTGTAACTAATTAATTAATTTAAATTTCTATTTAATACGTCGAAGAAAGGAAAATAAATTTTGTTTACTGAAGAAAATTTAAACTACTTAATTTATTTCAATTAAATTAATTTATTAAAATTAATTTACTTAATTAATTTAAATTTCTACTATGACGAAGAAAGGAAAAAAATGAAACTCACTTTCGATATTCCGCGTCAAGAGTTGTTGCACTGTAGTTTTGAGCGAGTTTCAATGATGAAACGAGTTCCAACATGTCCTTACTCAAAACCTTGTGGGCCATTTCAACCTCCCGATGAGCGGAAACTGGTAGAATTTCAACTAGACTGTCAACTGATGATAGAAGCGATCGTAATTCGACTCCTACTCGTCTAACTAGTTCCAAATATTGATCCGCTTTACTTTGTTGAACGCCTAAAGAAAAAGAAAATTTAATGAAAAAATTGTTTTTTTTTTTTTGTAAATGACAAATAAATATATGAAAAAAAATTCTTTACTATTGAAAAACGTGTTTGTGGAGAATTTGGAATTGATAAATTCTTATTAATTTCGCATTCCATTTACCTTGCGATAAAGACATCACAGCTCTAACGACACATGTTGTACAGTCATAAACTTTATCGTTACTTCTATCGAGATCTGCCGTTGGAGTTGGTTCCATTTTCTAAAAAGAAAAGAAAGAAGAAATTTCAGAAAAATACAAATAGAAAAAATGAAATACAAATGGAAAAAATATAAATACAAAAAATAAAATACAAATAGAAAAAATACAAATAGAAAGAATACAAATAGAAAAAATAAAATACAAATAGAAAATTTGTTGACATTGAAAATTACCTTGACAATAATAACTTTTTCAGAGCCCTTGTCCGATCCAAGGGATCCAGTATTTGTCGTATGTGGTTCATGACTAGGTGACTGAGTCACTGATCGTGGAATTGGAGGACTCGCACTTTCGTCTCCACTAGTGGCAATCGAGAGTCGTTTCTATGGACAATATAGAATTCAATCAGTAAATTTTATTCCAAATTGTCAGAAAATTATTTAATACGCAAAAAAAATTGTTTTTTCCTTTTTTCTATACCTCTTCACGCGCAAGCCATCGGCTGTCCTCCTCCGATTGACGTTGTTGTTCCAATAAACGTTTCTCCAAAAGTTTCGCCTCCTCCTCCAATCCAGTATTGAAAATTTCCCCGCTACTTTCAAATATCTGCGACTGTGCATTCCTCTGAAAAATTAAACACCACATTCTCAATTTAATCACGATAAGATGACACAAAAAAAATTAAAATCGAACAAAATATTCCAAAAAAAAAATTTTTAGCGAAATATTTTGTTTCTTTTTCAAAATTTCAAAAAAATAAATAAATAAAAGAAACTTCCCAATTATTTGAAGAAGCAAACTTAATCTAATTTGTGAAATTAATATTAATAGTAGATAAAAAAAATTAAGGTGAATTCCAGGCCAGTAACTATAATATATTGGTGATGTAAATAAATCAAATAATGGAAATTAATTGCTATTTACAGAGTCAAATTAAAGAGATGCATAATTGCAAACCAAGTTCAAAATAATAGTAATAATAATAATAATAATAATAATAATAGTAATAATAATAATTTAATTATAATAATAATTATTATTATTATAATTATTATAATTAAAATAATAATAATAATAGTAATAATATACATGATAACTTGGAATATAATACATAATGTCATGCATGCAAACGATTACGGAAATTATTGATGGTATTATGTCTCTTGCAGTACTATTCATTCTCCATGCTTAAAAATTATTCCTAACAAACCACAAATGAATTTCAACCATTGCAACGATAACCACCGACAATCCAACTAATAATCCGACTATATCCAACTACATAAAACAATTTTTTTTTCTTTTCCAAAATCCATAAACTATGTTTGGGGTGCACTTGAATTTTATGTGCTTTATTACATAATATTTGTGTCAATTTAAAAAAAAAGAAGCGAATTTTTTGTAAGAAAAAATTTTTTTCTCCATTTTTAGAGAATATAGAATTTTTTTTTTTTAAATGTGCAAATTTATGACAAATGATAACGTGGGGGAAAAAAAATTACACTTACGATTGAAAAGAACATGGTGTTTGTTTTTTTTTTTCGAATTCTTACTGTCAATGAGACAATGTTCTCACTTTTATTCAATAAATAACAATGATTCAATGATCATTGGTAGAGGCGACTAAAATAAATGAAGAGAAGCAAGGTCGCACTCTGCGTTGAAAATAGACACAAAATTGAGAAGTCAACATTGACCTGAATTTGCACATTTTGGAAATAAATGTTTATTTTTGTAATAAATTATTATTTGGGAAATTATGGTTAAAATAATTAAAAAAAAAGAATACATTCGGACAAGTGGTATTTAATAATTTGCACCAACGTTTCGAAATTAAAACAATTTTTAATTGTTTCTAGTTCATTAATTTTATATTTCATTGTTTATTGTACTATTTTTTTTGTATTACGTCGATTATATTTTTTTATTTAAAATTTAAAATATTAATTTTTTGTAATTTATTAATTTATACTTTCATTTATATTTTTATTGTTTTTTTTGTATTATTTTTTGTTTAAATTTTTATTATTTTTTGTTAATATTTTCTTTTCTCTATTATTTTTTGTTTATATTTTTATTATTTTTTTTTTGTATTATTATTTGTTGATAGACTCCCTGAGGAAGAAATTGTTTTGATTTCGAAACGTTGGAGCAAATTATTAAATTCCACTTGTCCGAATGTATTCGTTTTTTATTATTTTAACCAAACTTTTCAATAATGCCAACTCGGGCATAAAAGATTTATTTAACATGGAAAATTAATTATAGAAAATATAAGAAATTATACTTGAAGCCAAAATTTTTGAGTGCTAATAACTCTTGGAGAGTGTTGAGAAAAATATAATAATATGTACAATTTACAAGTGCTCTGAGGAAGATAAAAAAATATTTTAATTTTCATATACTGGTTTATAAATTTACTTATATAATGAATTTTAATTTCGCTTCGATTTCGCAGAAATAGAGTGCCTTTTTTCCCTCTTAATTGTAAATTTTTTTTTCTGTAAACCAGTGTAAAAAAAATAAAAAATGGGAGAGAGGGATGCTTTTTTGGTTTTTGCTTGCTTGTCATTCGTAGAGAGGCATTTGCAAACCTGTTCATGCTGAGCCTCTTCAGTCATCGAACTGCACGATGACACTGTACTGTCGCTAACGGCCGACGACACCAATGAGCCGGTCATAATTCGGTCATCAATCGAAGTCGTCAACAAATCGTCCATCTTTTGCGCAAGCAAGTTCGTAACCTTGCCAACATTTGCCATTTGTCTGCAAATTGGCTGATGATACTGCTGCTGCTGCTGCTGCTGGGCACTAAACTGACTTTGCATCTTTTGCGCCTGAACAATTCCAGTCGGTGTCGCATGTACCGTGTAAATTGGCGCCTGGGAGTACAATCCCTGTTGTTGATTTTGATAAGAATTCTGCGAATTCTGCCTCTGAACGACTTGAGAACGCGAAACGTAAACTTGCTCCTGACCCGGTAAATTGGAATAAATCTGATAATTCTGTGGATATAACGATTGCGTCTGATAACTTTGCATTGGCGTTGGACTATAGACCCTTGAACTTTGAACGTGCGACACATTTGGCGGCGTTGCGGTTTTAATTTCACCTTGATTTTGACCACGAAATTTGAGAACCGGTCCATAGAGGCATTCAGAATTTTGCGATGGAATTTGACCGGAGAATGATTGACTCATTAATGATGATGATGATGAAGAATTTGCTTGCGTGACATTATTAAGACTAGATAATTGCGTTCCAGGATTTTCGCCAAAATTACCGCCAACACTTGGACTTTGACAAAGATTGCCAACGATTGCTGAACTTTGAGAGAAGTTTGCAACGGGTCCGTAGATTTCGCCACTGCACGATGTGGCGAATTTTTGCACCGGGGAATAAAGATCACCGGTGACATTGCCAATGACTTTTGAACTGACCGAGTACAAATTCTGCATCTCTTTAATCCTCTGGCTTCTGGTTGAGACGGGCGAATGATGAGTGGATTCGGATATCGTGAGACTGGACAAATGGGATGACATTGTGTCGGATGAATCAAAGGAATCGAGATTTGTGTCCGATAGAGTTGAATCGGCGGAATTTTCATGATGGGAAAGGACTGATGATGATGATAATGATGGTTCAGTGATGATGGTGGGATCGAAGAATTGCAAGTCTGTAACCGAGCCGGTTGTCAGGACTTGATCTTCGTCTTGGAATTGAACGGCGAGACTGTTGAATGGAGTGGCGGGCGTTGTATAGACTGAGGGACATACCCCCCGTGCCTGATTATCCTTGAGGAGTTGCGCCAGGACTTCTGGACTCTGGGCGACGATGTACGTTGACACGGCCGCTTGAAACGCATCCCCGGCATTCGGCTGACGCGACGGCTTCGGCGGTGGAATATCATCAGCTCCGGCTAAAATATTAATCGAATATAATATTGCAAATATTATTACGCGAATAATGAGGAAATTTACTACAAAATTGAAAAAAAAAATTCGAAACATACCCCATGACATTGCCTGCACTCGTCGATTCTCCCGTTTCATTGTCTCCTGTTGTTGATGTTTCTCATCCAACAGAATTTCGCTACAAAAATTTTTCGAAATTTTAGCAATTTTATAGAAAAAAAAAAAAATTGAAAAATCAAGTTTTCAGATTATTTTTTTCAATCTCACTGTAATGTTTCACGAATATCTTTGAAAGTTGGTCGTTTGCTTGGCTCATAACTCCAACATTGGGACATCAGTGAATACAATCTCGGTGGACAATGATTCGGCAATGCGAGTCTCTCGCCATTCTCCAGTTTTCGAATAACCTCATTATTCTTCACTCCCTGGAATGGTTTCACTCCCAACATTAAAATTTCCCACATACAAACACCTGTGTGAAAAAGAAAAATGTATATTAGAGAAAAAAGAAATTATATTTCCAGAGGGCAAAGGAAAAAAAACGAAACCTTACCAAACATCCAAACGTCCGACGATGTTGTGAATCTTCGGAAATTTATACTTTCAGGCGCCATCCATTTGATGGGAAGTTTACATTTACTCGCCGTGTAATAACTTTGATCCTCCACCCAACGACTTAGTCCAAAATCCGCCAATTTCACGCAATTATGAGCAGAGACAAGGACATTTCTCGCAGCGATATCTCTGAAATATATTTTTTTTCTTTAATTATTATCCTCTATTGAAACATTTTTAACAAGGCTATATAATTTATCTTCATTTTGTCGAAATAAAATTCCTTTCAGTTGGGAAATGTTGAATTTTTGAAAAAAAAAATATTGAAAGAAAAAGTAAAGTAAAATGTAATAATTAAAATTTTAAACAACCAGATAATTAATTTTTTTTTTAAATTTAACATATATTTACTAACTGAAGGGAATTTTATTTTACTTTTTGGTTGATTTAATTTTAATTTTTATTATTACTAACATTTTCTTTCAATTTTCTTCAAAATTTAATATTTCCTAACTAAGGAATTTTTTATTATTTTATTTCATTCTTTATTATTTTTTTTTATTATTTTATTTATTATTATTTTTATTTTATCTTTGTTCATTTTAATTTTAACTTTATTTTATTTACTTTTTCTTTCAATTTTCTTCAAAATTTAACGTTTAACGTAAAGGGAATTTAATTTTACTTTTGGTTATTTTAATTTTAACTTTATTTTATTAAATTTTTTCTTTCAATTTTCTTCAAAAATAATTAAATTAAAAATTTTAATTTTGATTTAAAAAAAGAGTAATAAAATAAAATTCTCCTCAGTTAGAAAATTGTAAATTTTTTGAAGAGAAAATTTGAAAGAAAAATATTCACCTGTGAACGAATTTCTTGCTCTCGAGATAGGACAATGCTGTACTTAGTTGAAAAGTGTAGAGCAAAAGTGTTGCCAAATCGAGTCTGTGCTTGTTTGACTGAAGATAGGCGCGCATTTCTCCAAGTCTAGCCAATTCCATAACTAACCAAATTGGAGCCTCGGAGCATACGCCTATTAATCTAATGATATGTGGATGTTCGAATTGCTGCATTATATCTGAAAAAAAAGAGATAATAATCATAATAATAATCATAGTCTCATTAATTAACTTGGAAAAAAAATTCGTTTGTAAAAAATTCCAGAGGGTTAATAAGTAAATATTATAAATATTATAAATTAAATATTATAAATCCAAAATTTTTTGAGATGAATTAACTTTGAAAAAAATTCTTTTTTAATTTTTCCGTTTTTATATATTTAAACGTTGCGGGGACATGGAATTTTCAAAAAATTCTTACACGCTTCTTCTAGGAACTTTTCGGCAGTCGCCAAATCAGCATCGACTTTACAAGTCTTGACAGCAACCGCTATTGTCTGTCCGTCGCGTCCTTTATACGATCCTTTGTGAACATTTCCAAATTGTCCCTCGCCAATTATTTCTCCCAATTCAACATGATTTCTCACAATCTCATAGTCTCTTGCTAAAAAAAATTAAGAAGAAAAATTTAATAAAATTTAATATAATATCAATTTAAATACAAAAATACAGTAATTAATTAATTTTCAATTCGAGGTGGAAAAATAAATGAAAAAACATTACTCGCAGGAGTGGAATAATCTCCTTCCTCATCGACAATTTCCGCATAATCCTCAGATAATATTGTTCCCGTTTTGCCGGCATTTTTCTCCGGACTTTCGGTTTCATCTTGCCGGTACTTGGGTGGATGTGCATCTAAAAATAAATCTTCTATTAGTATATCTATTTTTACAATTTAGAAAGACAGACAGAGAGAGAAAGAGAGTGAGCGAGAAGTTTCATAATTATTTTCCAGTGTGGAAAAAATCGAAATTTCTTGACATTAAAATAATATTATACAAACCTTTGCAAGGGCAGGGATAATTTTTCCATGAAGCAGCTTGTAATAAGAATGAAATTGTCCTAGTGTTAGTGAATTTTGTTTAATTTGCGATAAATACACATATATGTAAAATATATTTTTGTATAATAATAATAGGAAAAAAAATTCCAGATGATTAATTTCTTAATGATCTCATTTTTTGTTAAATTATTTAAAAAAATTTCTTTAGAGAAATTTTCACATATTGAAGAATTAGAGAAATAATTTCGAGATTTTTTTTTCTTTTCGACATTTTTTTTTTTTTTAAATATCGTTTTACCTTTTCTATTCCAGAGGGAAGTATTACTACCAGTGACTAATCTACAATATCCATCGATTAAATCAGCTAAACTCTCGGCTTGATCTAAACTCGAGCAAGTGACGCTTAATGTTTCCGCTGCTCCTGCGACTCGTAATTTTATACAAGCTTTCGTGTGTTCCTTACAATCGGAGACGAGTGTTTGAATTGACTGAATTTGCGAAAATTCTGTCATTCTCGTTGGCTGAAAATTTCGAAAAATCAATCTTGAAAAATAAATAAATCTTTTTATGATTGAATTGTGAAATTTTGGTAAAATTAGAAAGAAAAAAATTTCGAAATTTCGAAACTTACAACAGTGCCGCCTCTGTGAGCCATATAAGAAATTCCAAGGTCAGGACCAATGACTAGTTCCACGGGAATCGACCAACTCGACTAAAATTTACAAGAATAAATTAACGATTCTGCAATATTGGCGAAAAGAATAAAATCAATCACAAATTTTCGAATTGAGCAAAGAAAAAAATTATTTTCGAAATTTTTGAAAATCAATTCAAAGTAACAAAAGTCATCACAAGTGGTAAATAAAATAGTAAATCTAAACAAACAAACAAAAAAATAATAAAAAAAATTTACTCACTCCCAAAGCGCAGATGAAACGCTCCTGATCAAATCGGTAATGCGAGCGAAGGAGATCGAAAAATTTAAACATACACTCGAGTTCTGAAAGGGCAGCAACTTTTTTGAAATGCTGCTGTATCAGTTTCCTCAAAGCCTTCGGTTTCATTCCATTTAGTACCGAGCGTGGCAAAAATTTGTGTAAACCGACCTGTTTTTAAATACAAATTCTTTTTACTCTCTTTTCACTCTTATTTTCCATAAAGCATTTATTTTCAAACAATAATAATAATAATAATAAAAAAAAAAAAATAATATAATAAAAAAATAATAATAATAATAATAATAATAATAATAATAGTAATAATAATAATAATAATAATAATAATAATTCAAACCTCTCGCTCCAAGTATTCCAAATTACTTTTTTTGTCCAATGCAATTTGTGGCATGTCTTTAAAAAAATACCTAATTTCTAAACAACACAATTGAACCGCAACGTCTTGATCCAACGTCGAATGATTCGCGTTTAAATAATCATTTCGAACCTAAAAATTCAAAAAAAAAAAGTTGGAAGAATGGAAAAATTTTAATTATAACGAAGCAAATAGGTGGTAAAATTACCTGATCGTAATAATAGAAGAATGTGACTTTGTCTTTTTCGTAAAGATCGTTTAAATTTTGAGGTAGATAGCGCACCCTTAGTTCGTACCTCCATTCACTGTGCGGATGTTTCTTTTCATATTTCTCCTGGACCTGAAAATGAAATAAAAATTCTCATTTATTCGTTTAAGATGAAATTTGAAAAATTGGAAATTGAAAATTTGAAAAGTTGGAAATTTTTGCAAATTACTAACCTGGTACATTGTTGTGTCCTGATGTAGCCAATAACTTTCCCCAGAGCCAGGATGATGAAGTCTCATTGCGTACAATTGTTTATAATGTCTTGTACCGACGGCTAATCTACTTGTGACCAGAGAAATAATGCCTTTAACGTCAATAGCATCTCCGAATTTGACTACGTTGAAGCCTCCTGCAAAAAAAAATTTCTTTTTTTTACAATTTATCTACAAAACTTTTTCCTAAACTAATTTAGATAAATTGAAAAAAAAATTATCAAATATTATTCAATTTTGCTAAAAAAATCCATATGCTAAAATTTCAATTTTGATAAAAATTCCATTTGCAAAATATTCTTATTGATAAAAATTCCAATAGTTAAGAATTTTAATTGCTAAAAATTCAATTTGATGAAAATTCCAATAGTTAAAGAATTCCAATTGCTAAAAATTCCAATTATTAAAAATTCAATTTCATCAAAATTCTAATAACTAAAAATTCCAATTGCTAAAAATTCAATATAATAAAAAATCCATTTGCAAAATATTCTAATTGATAAAAATTAAATTTGCTATTAATTCCATTTGCTAAATTTTCAATTTGATAAAACTTCTATATGCAAAAAATTCTAATTAATAAAAATTAAAATAGCTGATAATTCCAATTGCTAAAAATTCCACTTGCTAATAATTCTATTTGCTAAAAATTCCATTTGATAAAAATTCCATTTGCTAAAAATTTCTTTTGATAAAAATTCTATTTGCTAAAAATTCCATTTGCTAAAAATTACGTTTAATAAAAATTAAACTTAGTAAAAATTACATTGAGTAAAAATTCCATTTGCTATTAATTCCATTTGCTAAATTTTCAATTTGATAAAACTTCTATATGCAAAAATTCTAATTAATAAAAATTAAAATAGCTGATAATTCCAATTGCTAAAAATTCCACTTGCTAATAATTCTATTTGCTAAAAATTCCATTTGATAAAAATTCCATTTGCTAAAAATTTCTTTTGATAAAAATTCTATTTGCTAAAAAGTACATTTAGTAAAAGTTACATTTGCTAAAAATTCCATTCGCTAAAAATTCCATTTGCTAAAAATTACGCTTAATAAAAATTAAATTACTCACCATTTGGTAAATGAACTTTAAGTGTTGCTTTATCCATTGGGGTGGGTGAACCATGTGGAGGAGTATTTCGTCCCCCACCCCCTCCTTGGACTCCACCTCCATCTCCTCCAGTGCTCATCCCCTCATGGCTGGAAAAAATAATAATACTCCATTAATTAAAATATACTAATTAATTAATTAAAATACTAATTATTAAAATTATTGCTCACTATTTTTGGATTATAAAATAATAAGTAAAATAGTCGATAAAAATTAAAATATATATACGAAATTGAGGGGAAATTGTCTCCGCAATTAAATGGCGATATTAATTAAATGAACGAATAGATAATTATGATGAATATCATTGTTGCGAATAGATCGATATATGAAAATGATGCAAAACTGGTTCTGCAATCTCTTTTGTTATTGCTCGTGATAAAAGCAAAGTGTGGCAATATTTTATTATAAGGATTTATTGATTATTTCAACAGTTTTGAAATAATCCGACACATATTTTTCTCTTGAGAAATTATCTGGATATACTTTTAGTTATTAATAAATCTAAATTACGTTATGATTAAAACATTTTCATTTTGTTTTATACAAATGAAAAGAATTCCAAGAGTATAGTTAATTTAATTAATTAAATAGTAAATAAAATAATATTGTATTTTTATTACCGCTTTTCTAGAATTTTTTTTTTTTTTGATTAATTAAATGTTTTTTTTAATTCTTTAATTAAAAAAAATTTTGTTTTACTTATTTTTGTTTCACTGATGTTTAACGAAAAAAAATTTCAAATAAGGAAACAATCATTGTTTTAATTGAAAAATTTTTTCATGTAAAATAAAAGGTTAAAGATCTGATTGGAAGATAGTTATATACCTTATGACATTAAATGAGAAAGCTATATATAAGCAATTGGCAATCTTTAAAGACGAGATATAAATTTCAATAATAGGTAATTTTCTCTATTGGAAAAATTTTTGATTATTGAATTTTCTTCTTTCTTGTATTTTATAAAAAAAAAATTATGTTTCGATAATCTATAATCATAAAACGCGGAAATCAATTTCTCCAATAAATATTTGTATTTGTTTAGAGACACTGTATTATTTTCTATTGAGATCATATCAAAAGATATTGTATACACAGAGAAAGAGAGACTTTTAGTCTCACGGCTTCGTCTGCTCGCGTAGGCGTTCTTTCAAATTGTATAATACATAATAGACAAACATTTCTAATAGTTTGTCACAATAATTTATTTTTTTATTTTTTTGACATTCGTTTATTTAATTTCTCTTGTAAAAACATGATTTTCAAAAAAAAAATTCCATTTTTTTAAATAGAATTATAAAAGCAAATTAATGATCTATAGATCATTAATCCATAAACTATAGATCGAAAAAAAATAAAAGAAATAATAATTTAATTATGTATTAATCATTAACATTCAATGGATCAATCTTTAGATCAATGATTGATATATCAATCATAATAATAATGGAACCACAGATCATTAATCCATGGATCCAAGAATAAAAATTTAGTTATCTATTAAAAATTGACTTCAAATTGATAAATGATTAATGGATCAAAAATTGATAGATCAATGATCTATAGATCGATGATCTATACATCATTAATCCATGGAACAAGGATCAATGAGATTCAGGGATCTTTATTCTTTAGATTAAGATTATTATTATTATATTGATCTACAGTTTATGGATCAATGATCTATAGATCATTAATCCATGGATTCAAGGATAAAAATTTAGTTATCTATTAAACATTGCCTTCAAATTGATCAATTATTGATGGATCAAAATTGATCAATGATCTATAGATCGAGGATCTATAGATCAATTATCTATGGAACAAGGATCAATGAGATCCAGGGATCTTTATTCTTTCGATTATTCATCTATAGATAATAATAATAATAATTATCATTATATTGACCTAGTTTGTGGATCAATCATTGATGGATCAAGAATTGATAGACCAATGATCTATACATCACTAATCCATGGATCTATTTAGTTATCTATTAAACATTGCCTTCAAATTGATAAATGATTTTATGGATCAAAAATTGATAGATCAATGATCTATAAATCGATGATCTATAGATCATTGATCCATTGATCAATTATCAATGAGATCCATGGATCTTTATTCGTTACATTATTATTATTATTATCATATCGATCTATTGTTTATGGATAGATAGATGGATGGATTTGATGGATCAAAATTGATAGATCGATGATCTATAGATCATCGATCATTAATCCATGGAATAAGGATCAATGAGATCCAGGGATCTTTATTTTTTACATCAAATGCATTAAGGATTGATAAATTAATGATTGATATATCAATGATCTATAGATCATTGATCGATAGATCATTTTTTTGTTTTTTTAAAATAATTTTTCTCTCTAATATTTGGAAAAGAAGCAACGATTTTTACCCCTCACGGGAGAATATGAAATTTTCTCCTAAAAATTTTTTTTTATTATTTCTAACGTTTATAGTTAGATTTTTTTTTCAACATGTCATGCAGTACAACATGATAATTGAAAGAACAAACGTTGGCATTCACACTCTTCGAAGGATATAATTTGTCACGCATCGCGGCAATTTGTTTCTTTATTTTTTTTTTCCACCGAAGGACAATGATGCAAAAGTCAACGCGTCGATGATCTAATAAACACGATTTGATTAGTAATGCTGAATATAGGTCCAGGAAATAAAATTATAGCTTTACGTAAGACTATATATATAAAATTTTTCTTACAATCTCGCGATACTTCAATAAATACATGAGAAAAAAATTATATACCATTAACAATCAGAGGTCATACGTGGTTAATAACATTTATTGTAAAAAAAAAATGGAAAATTACAAAATAAATAGTTACACCGAGAAAAAAGATATATTTAACTCAGAATCTACTAAACTATTTATTTGTTCCAAATAAATTTTATTTGCTTCAAATAAAATTTTTATTTAAAACAAAAAAATTTATTTATTGGTTCAAATAAAATTTTCGTTTGAAACTAAATAAATTGTGATTTTGACTAAACTAAATAGACTACTAATAAACAATTTATTTGTTCCAAATAAATTTTCTTCGGTTCAAATAAAACATTTTTCTGGGTGTAAAATTGTAAAATTACAATTTAATGAGTTAATAAAGCATAAACTTCTAATAACTATATTGTATATATATATTTAATGAATGTGGCTTCTAATAACGAGAAGCATCGTTCCGAAAGGATATTAACGGTTTGCAATTTGTAATTATGCAACTATTTGTATATATATAAATAAATGAGTCCCATTTGAAATAAACACCATGTGTGATTTATATGTGCTTGTTGAATTTGTAACAGTTGAATGGTTCACATCGGTAATACAAGACTTGCATAATGCATTTATTATTTTTGTGTATAATGCTTGATATACATTCACTTCTACCTTGTCATTCCTTCGTGTGGTTTCAGAGTAATGGTGTGTGCAGTTATAAAGAGGGACTAGTCCTGTAATTAACGAAGCGTTATGTACCCGACAAGTTTCTTCCTTGAATGCATAATTTTTAGGCGTTATCATCATCATCTCTCTCTCTCTCACTCTCTCGATTATAATTACTGCTCGTCTCTCTCTCTATATATATATGTGAGCGCTTCGCATAGCGAGTCTATGAGAATATATATATCTTTAGATCAAGATTAAACTTTCAATGCGGAAGATTCAACATATTTATAAAAATTTATTAAACGCGGATTTTATTCCCAAAGCACTCCTGAATTCTTGATTAATATATTCTTATCAACAATAATAATCTTTGGTTTTTAAATAAAAACAAATTAAATTTTTTTATTTTTAATTGTACTGTTCTATATGGTAAATAATAACAATATTAATTTCACGGCAATAATTCTCCATCAACATTTTAAACAATTTGTTATCAAGCTAACAAGTTCAGAACATGTTTCAATGAGATAACAAAATTTAAGTATTTTATTTGATCCAATGTGATCAAATTTTTAGTAAATTTAAGGCATAAAATTTATTTATGCTATCCACAGAATAATTTATTGTTTATTTTGATTCACCAACAGCATTTTGAACAATTAATTATCAAGCTAACAAGTTCAGAACATATTTCAAAGAAATAAAAAATTTTTGATATTTTTTTTGATCCAATGTGATCAAATTTTTAGTAAATTTAAGGCATAAAATTTATTTATGCTTTCCAGAAATTTAATTATTGTTTATTTTGATTCTCCAACAACATTTTGAACAATTAATTATCAAGCTAACAAGTTCAGAACATGTTTCAATGAGATAACAAATTTTAGATATTTTTTTTGATCCAATGTGATCAAATTTTTAGTAAATTTAAGGCATAAATTTTATTTATGCTTTCCAGAAATTTAATTATTATTTA
>JUFY01022665.1:0-17875 GCA_001855655.1 Leptopilina clavipes
CGCCGAATCTTCCCGAGACGGCACGAACCGGGTTCGGGCGTTTCCGTGTCTGCGCGCGCAGTCTCGTTCCGCAGCGAGTCTTCACGAGCCGATACGAAACTACCCGAGGCACTCAATCTCGCCATTTTCTAATTTAAATCCCAACTGAACGAACCAAACTCAACTGTGTTTATTCTTTAAATCACAATGCTTGAAACAGAAAAGGATTTTTGTGAAAATGGCAAAAAGAGAAATGAACTAATGAATTTAATGAACACCGAGAAAAAGATTTTTAATTCTTTGTTATTCAAACTGCTTCATAATGGATAATTCTGTTAACTGTGAGTTTGACTTGATGAGATGAAAATTAGGATAGAAAAGAAAGAAGAAAAAAATGTGTGTGTAGGTGTATGCGCGTATGTTCTAAATGTACCTAAACGACAGCATCCTGATTACGTGGAACTCACGGTCGACAATTAAGCAATTGGTCTCGCGCGGTTTCAAGTCTATAACGCAGCATACCGGGAAGCATGGACCAAAATCATCTACCATGACAAGTTTAATCGTTGAAATCGAAGAACCAGGTCGCTCTCTCTCTCTCTCTCTCTATTGCTGGTGGCGGCACTTAATTCGCTTTACACTCGCCAGGCATGAGCGAGGGACTTGACTAATCCGTTTACACCGAGTTAAAAGAGTTTAGAGCACGATTCTCGCCATTTGCTTTGCACTTCACTTCAGCACCAAAATTAATTAATTCTTCCGTGGAACCTTAGTGATCAGTTGCTCGCGGCAATAAAGCTCCACTGACTCTACAGTTTTATCAAATAGAAAAAAACATAAATGAAAGAGCTTTCACGCTTCATGGACGAGATATATAATAATGAGATAAAAGTCCGTACTGAAAAGAGAGAAAAAATATTTTAAATAGGAGGGAGGGGCAAATTTACTTTTCGATTTTACCCCATCAGGTAATTTCCATTTTTTCAACAAATACATTGACACTTTTTTTTTTTTTTTTGAAAGAAGAAGAAGAATTTTGTACGAAGCGTGAAAATATAAGAAATTGAGAAAGTTTATGATGATGATGGATAATATTGATGAATATGAATCGAATTCATCTCGCGTTAAGTGTGAATTCGTTAAGACGGGCACCCGTGCAAAAGGACATCGACCGTTCGAGACAAAAATTCCGTGGACAGGGTATTAAAAAAAAAGGAGAGGAAAGAAGAAGAAAGAAAAAGAAGTTGGACTAAAACGAAGTGGATAGCATAGCAGTCTGGTGCCTATCTCGCTGGAAAACATCGATCTTAAGCTTACTTTAATTGGCAAAGTTACAAGGGCAAAAACTTATATTCGTTAACTATATAGATATATATATAACGCACGACGTCGGGAGATGGAAGGAAAACAAGAGGAAGTCCGGTTTGGACTAGTTATTTTTTCTCCCTCTCTCTCTCTCTCCATACCTTCCTTTGCTACTTTCATTTATTTTATTTCCATTTCTTCTTCTTCTTTTTTTTCCTTTTTATTCTTCATCTTGTAATTTACCCTCGTGCTTCAACGACTCTGTAACGCGTCAAACGAAGCGACTCCCTTGACGTTTTCAGATTCTCTTGGATTTCCTTTAGAATCAGCGAACATTCATTCTTCACTTCGTCCTGGATGCTTGAATTCATCCTTGTCTCTTGGTTTTTTTTTATTTTGCTTTTCATCTCCCGATTACATGGGTAATAACGAGCGCGTGCAAGCACCAACGAATGAAAAACACAGGAGCAACAACGATGATGATAGCACTTTTATATTACGAACAATACTTCACATTTTTTTTTTTTTTTGCATCAAAGGCAAACGAAAATATGAATAATGGAGATGAAAATATTGTATAGATCACATAGAATAGAATGGGGAAAAAAATATTTTGCCCAACGGGAAATCATTTTTAAAAACATTGAGATTGCCATAAGCAGGGGAAAAAAATATTCTTTTGTTTGAGAAGATTCATGTAGCAGAAGTTACTGCAGGAACGTTACAGTACGGTAGAGCACGGTCTGGTACGATAGGGTACCGTAGAGTACGGAATGATACAGTACAGTTGGGTACGATACGGAAAAGTACGGTAGAGTACGGTATAATACGGTAAGGTTGGGTACGGTACGGTATGGTACGGTGCAGTTGGGTACGGTACGGAATGGTACGGTATAATACGGTACAGTTGGGTGCGGTACGGTATGATACGGTACAGTTAGGTACGGTACGGAATGGTACGGTATGGTACGGTAGAGTACGGTATAATACGGTACAGTTGGGTACGGTACGGTATGGTACGGTAGAGTTTGGTATGGTACGGTAGGGTATGGTATAATACGGTACAGTTTGGTATGGTATGGTACGGAATGGTACGACATAATACGGTACAGTTGGGTACGGTACGGTATGGTACGGTAGAGTACGGTACAATACGGTACAGTTGGGTACGGTATGGTATGGTACGGTAGAGTTCGGTATAATACGGTACAGTTGGGTACGGTACGGTATGATACGGTACGGTATGGTACGGTAGGGTATGGTATGGTACTTTACAGTCGGGTGCGGTGCGGTTTAGTATGGTATGATACGGTATAGTTTGGTATGGTACGGTATGATAACGTACGGTACGGTATGGTAGAGTATAGTACTGTAGAGTACGGTATGGTACGAGAAAATATTTAAAAATGACATAATAATTGGAAATACCGTTATTAGGAAATTACAGACGGCCCGTAAATAATTATTTACTGTCATTAGTAAAAATTATTCCCTCGAAACCAAAAAAAAATTATGGTAAAATTTCGAGAACTGTCTCACGATTATTATGATCGTTTCATGTGTCCCGAGTAATTACTTAATTTAAGGTAATGAAAAGTCACTTAGCCGACTGAGGAATATATATGCAATTTTTTTCGACATCGAAGAGAATGTAAATTAAGCATTTTTCGATATAGCGTAAATATATATATATGTATAAAAATAAGTGGACCAAGTGCAGTAAAATCATTTCCAGGAAATAAGTCCATAAATATCTCGTTGTGTCATTAAATCAGAGAGAGAGAGAGGGGGGGGCATCGTAATTGGGACATTGCTCACTCATGATATTTATTAACATTATTTATGCCTTTCGCCCGAAGTCATTTACTTTAAAAAACCATCGAACAGTCATTATTGAGTACTCTTGCGATTTTCAGCAAAATTTATAAATTATGGCATTATTTTAACAGAGTTAAATAAAAAAATAAAAATACTGAAAATAAATACTAATGTGAAAAATAATCTTCAATGGAAATTAATTTTCTATCTATTTAAAAATAAATTCTTTTGCAGTTGTTTTTTAACACCAGTTTAAACAGTTCCGGTGTGTGTTTTTCACGATTGAGAATTTTTTTTTGTTATATATAAAGTATTAAAAAGCTGGAAGCAAAAAATAAAAAAAAAAAAACTTTAATCCTGTTGGAGGATCGTCAAATTGGTGGAACGCTTGCCGTAATCGCATGCACTTGTA
The DNA here is from genome assembly GCA_001855655.1 of Leptopilina clavipes. NCBI lineage: Eukaryota > Metazoa > Arthropoda > Insecta > Hymenoptera > Figitidae > Leptopilina > Leptopilina clavipes. Next base: position 3,515 of record JUFY01022665.1, read on the forward strand.
ACGTACGGTTCAATAAGCCGATTAATAAAGCAAGTTGGGATCCTGGTTACCCGCCCTCTGTTTAATCGATCGTCCAACCCTATCGTGGCTAGTTCCACGCCTGGACCTCGACCATTGCGGAATGAGAAACGATGAAATAGGTGAATGGGTGTGAGGCAAAGAGAGAGTGTGTGTGAGAGAGATAGAGAGAGAGAGAGAGATAGAGAGATATTGAAGCTCAATTGGCAAAAACGCGTCTAGCACGTCTGCCAAATCGGCAGCCAATCACTTCCTAATGGATTTCTGATTTTGGCCCCATACAAGTACATTGGCCTCATATATGCATGCTCCCATAAATCATTGATGAGAATCCTTTAACTTTCAATTATGTATTTCATGTGTCAGAATGCTTTTAATCCGCTTCCCGTTTCGTCGTTTAATCTCTTGTTTTTAATTAAGCAGAAAAAAAACAATGTTCGCTTGTTCTAATTTAGCAAAAAAAATTAATTTACCATTTTTTTCAGGGGACAATTTAATCACCACGGTGTTATAAGTCTAAAAGGCAAATATTTTTCTAGAAAAAGTGATTTTTTTCACAAGGAAATAACCGAAGGGTGAAAATATTTATTGTGACAACATTTTTTTTAGTTCAAATCAAGTTGTTTAGTGTCACGAGTACTCTCGTAAAATTTTCTGCTTAACTTATCAAACATGATGGTTTCGCCTTAAGGTTTTTCCTTAAGGTTTTGCCTTTAGATTTTTCCCTAAGGCTGACTCCACAGTAGGCTAAAAATGGAAAAAAAAATGATTTACCTATGGCCGGTAAAGTAGATTTCACGCATAGGCTTCTTAGATGATTTATTTAATGTTTGATTTTTTATTCTGAAAGTTAATTTGTATTTCATTTTATTCAAGAACTTGAGGCCGGATGTCAAAGTCGATGCGATTTTTCTATTGCAGCTCAATGGAAAAATTACAATCGACTTTGACATGGCCTTAAGGAAGTCTGCGATTTTTCTATTGCAGCTCAATGGAAAAATTACAATCGACTTTGACATGGCCTTAAGGAATTTTCTTCCTTTATTCCTCTAGATATTCTTCTAATTAATTCTCAATCGAAATTGTCCTTGTCTTTTTTTTCTAAACTCGCATAGAAACTTTTTTTTTGGGGAAAATTGCAGGTGTATGAATTTCCACCTGTTGATATCGAGGCCATTTATCCCAATGGCAAAGATTTATCGAAACAATGTTTTTTTTTTTTATCTTAATAGGATTAGTGACCCGAAGGTATACCAAGTTACCGGTCATATAATTGCTTCTCGTTATCGACACAAAAGTCCAGTTAATTGAGCGCGAAAAAATGAAATTGACGATATATTTTGGTGTCGCTGGCGCACTTTTCTATTGGATACACCAGAAATTTTTGATTTATGCTCTATTGTCATAAACAGATTTTGCGGAAAAAAATATCTGAAAAAGAAAGAGAGAGAGAGAGAGAGAGATAAAAAGAGAAAGAGAGAAAAACAGAAAAATAAAGAGAGAGAGAGAGAAAATAATAAAGATTGAAGTCAGTTTTCAGGTTGTACTTCCCATTGCTTGGGACAATCGTGAGGCAACTGCTAACTGATATATCGAACTCTCTATAGACTTGTAATAAGTTTCGCTCTGCAACCTTCCAAACAATAGAGTAACGTAATATCGTTTCTTATACCAATCCTTTTCAAGGATACTCCTCCACAGTCTGGAAAGCCACTACAAGAATGGAGGACAATGGACTTAAATGGAAGTCTTTCATTAAATTGGGTCCATCGAGGATCCCTCTTTATATCTTTCCAAGTATTAATTACTTTTTTAATTGAAATTCCACTAATGCTCGCTGGAAAAAAGTTTCCGATCATCTCACGATACGGTATTTCTTCTATTTCTTACAACGAGGAGAAAAAAAATAATTCTAATCCAATTTGAAAATAATCTTCGATTTCCTTCTTGCTTCACAAGATGATGATGATCATGATGATGATGATGATGATTCTACAAGAATTTTTGCCTATCGAAATTTTTCGAGATTGACTCTTTAAACCTCTGCCCACGCAGCACGATATCTTCCTGAAAGATTTCCTAAAGCTTCCTTAAAGCTTTCCCTGCAAGGTTCCCAAAGAAATTCCATGTAAACTTTGCCAAAGTTTCCTACAAAAGCTTCTCTTGAGATTCCAATGAGAAGTTTCTTTATGATTCCATTGTAAACTTGGCTAAAGTTCCAGTGGAAGCTTCCCTTGATATTTCAGTGAGAGGTTCCTTTAATATTCCGTGGAAACTTACCTAAAGCTTTCAGAGGAAGCTTCCCTAAAGCTTCTGCTGAGATTCCAGTAAAAGGTTCCTTCAAGATTCCAGGAAGCTTCCTGTAGAAGTTTCCTAGCTTACCTAAAGCTTCCCTTGAGATTCCAATTGAAGGTTCCTTCATGATTCCGGGAAAATTCTATTGGAAGCTTGCCTAAAGCTTCCAGCGGAAGTTTCCTTGGAGTTTCCAGTAGAAGTTTCCTTTAAGATTCCAGGAAACTTCCACTGGAAGATTCCTTAAAGCTTACCTAAAGCTTCCTTTGAAATTCCAGTTGAAGGTTCCTCCAAGATTCCAGGAAGCTTCCAGTAGAAGTTTTCTGGAAGTTTCCTAGCTTACCTAAAGCTTCCCTTGAGATACCAGTTGAAGGTTCCTTCATCATTCCGGGAAAATTCCATTGGAAACTTGCCTTAAGCTTCCCTAAAGCTTCTGCTGAGATTCCAGTGGAAGTTTCTTTTAAGATTCAAGGAAACTTCCACTGGAAGCTTCCCTAAAGCTTCCCGAACGATTCCAGTGGAATGTTTCTTGAAGACTCCAAGGAAACTTGCCTAGAGCTTCCAGTAGAAGCTTCCGCTAGAGCCTCACTGATCTTCCTCGAAAGATATCGTCCCGTGTGGATGATTATTCCCAACAGATTATCAGTAGGGATGGTGGTAATTGTTTTTGGGGAATGTGGATATGTTTAAGGTTTTGGAATGTGTTTTGAAAGAGGAAGGAACTGCTGCCCGGTCACCTTGTTGTTGTCCCATGGATTCACAAAGGCATTGTAATCCTTCGCACGTATGTATACACACAATGGGATCCGTCTGGTCCTTACAAACGTATACTCAGTGGCCTCGAGGTGCATATCTCCACGTGCCATTGAATCTACATGTTCATACATGAATCGACTAAATGCAATTGCAGATGTTTGCCCGGGCCCCCCTCTTCAGTATTGTTTGCTCATTTCGAGCCAGTCGATATTTGAGCATAGTTAACACACTCCGATTCACGTCAAGATATTCCTCCAATTTCGGATATATCCAAGCGCATATTATGTATACCCAATATGGGAATTATCCTTTACCTATCTATTTGTACGTATATAGGTGTCTACATTATATGTTTATCTCAAATATTTATCAACATGTTTTGCCCTTTACTTTATACGTTCTTATATAGCTATAAAGTCTCTTTACCACTTGGAATGATGGATCATTTTGCCCTAAAGACAGTCGATGTGCAAACTCTGGGACTAATAGACCTAAAAGTAGAAAATAACTTGGCTAAAAAATTTCTTACTTTGATTTTGACCTAATTTTGACTGAAATTTTAACTATTATTTTGATTCATGATTCGATTTTGCCATTAATTTTGATTCTGACTGAAATTTTAACTATTATATTGATTCTGACTTCGATTCTGACTTTGATTTTGACTTGAATTTCAACAATGATTTTGACTTTGATTTTAATTACGTCTTCAATTTCGACATTGATTTTAATTTTTACAGATTTTTGTGCAACTTTAAAATTAATTCTGACCTCAATTTTTGACTTGAATTTTCCAATAAAAGAAGATCATCTATTAATTTTGTCAGACCTATATTTATGAGAGCAGGAAGTTTTCAGAGAAAATCAGACACGACTTGGATTATATCTGATGGCCTGCACTTTACCTACAAAGTATATAAATATATTTAATTATAATCAAAAGGCGGAGGGAGACGATATATCAGCAGTGGCATTTATTTAATTGCAGGTATTAATTTTTCCTCGACTACTTTTGCCATTATACGTATATATATATTTTATCAACTTTTACTCACAAGTCCACTTTGGTGCATATTCTCTTTTGCTTCAATTCTCCCATGTCCCCACCTTAAATATCATCGTTCGGCTTAATTACAGCACTTATTATTTTACCTTCTTTATCATCTCAACGGCAATTTATCTCAGCAAAAAAATTCATCGTCCTTTCAATAGTTATTATTTTTTCCGTCTCATCAAATTTTTTCGAAAAAGCTTCAATTACGCATTTGCAATATTTTGCAAAAATACATTTTGCTGCAAGTTTTTCCACTAATCGGAAAAATCCGCTAAAGTTAATTTTTGCAATTAAAAATACTCTGTAGCTCAGATTTTCCCCTAGAATCCTTTTCCACTAATCGGAAAAGTCCGCTAAAGTTAATTTTTGCAATTAAAAAAACTCTGTAGCTCAGATTTTCCCCTAGAATCCTTTTCCACTAATCGGAATATTGTCCTTTAGTTCTAGTTATTAAAATTTTTAGGTACCTAAATTTTTTATGTATTTTTTATTAAAGCAAGCAAAGTTCCTTTGTGCTTGATGAGTAATACATACATGGATGTTGTTCGAAACGAAGGGACCTTCTAATGGTCACCCCCTCAGCCTGCCTGGATCGTAATATTATACGCCAAGGAAATTCTAGGCCCTATATCCGTCCAAGTTGTCCGACTCACGTGCGGGGATCATGTACCATAAGTTCCATAAGCTCGACTCATAACAAAGACCACAGAACCCATCCTTACGTGTCTTGATAATTACATAGTCGAAAAGGAGTGTCAATTTCATCCGACAGTGATAGTTGTTTCGGATTTCTCTCTCTCTCTCTCTCTCTTTCCCTGTACTTTAGGTCTTAATTACTACGTCGAAACATGATTATCGCCGGATAAGAGAAAGGCAAGAATCAAGCAAAAAGTAAACGCCAATGAAGAGAGTATAAAAAGAGATACATAAAAGTTTTTTTTTTTTTGAGGTGCCTGGATGAACATAACGAAGGTTATCGTTAACATCATTAGTCCAGGTCCATCCTAATGGCCTGGAGGATACGGTCCGGTTCGCGTGAGCTGATAAATCTTTCACTTTTCCATTTGCATTGGCGCAATTTTATATATATAAACATTGCGGCGATAAATAATGTAATAATAATTCACAACGTGAATCCTAGACGGGGAACTTACGAACAACAGTGATGGGTTCTAAATATAGTTTAGATGCATCAGTACCTCATTCGGTATTGAAAGCATGATGTGTTTCTCGTTATGATGATAAAGCTGGGGTGCGATTTTGTAATTTCACTTTGACTTTCGATTTGACTTTGACTTTGATTTTGACTTTGACTTTGACTTTGATTATGACTTTGACTTTGACTTTGACTTTGACTTTGACTTTCGATATTGACTTTGACTTTGACTTTCGATTTTGACTTTGACTTTGATTTTGACTTTGATTTTGATTTTGACTTTGACTCTGATTTTGATTTTGACTTTGACTTTGACTTTGACACAAAAAATTCTTCTAATTGTAGTTTCATAAAACTCAATTTGTCAAAGTGAAAGTCAAAGTCAAAGTCAAAAGTAAAAGTCAAAGTCAATGTTAAAGTCAAAGTTGATATCGAATCGAAAGTCAGAAACGTAATAATATTTAATGTAGACGATTAGGTCTAGACGATTTTAATCTTTAGAATGCAAAAGGGCCTAGAGCTTCGATTACACATCAGTTTGGACGATTAAGCAGTATATCTTCTAGCTCCTCCCGTTATTGATGACACACATGATGAATGCTACGCTCTACCTGATTACCACACACGCTCTCTCTCTCTCTCTCTCTCTCTGTCTCTGTTCCTTACGAGATGAGAGTGAGTGAGAGAGCGCTCTCTCTCTCCCTTTCGTTCATTTTGATGCCCCTTTCTCTCTTTCCATATCCCATGGATAGGTAGAAATCGTAAATATCGAATTTGCTCGCAAAGTACACTCACGTGTTTATTTGGATTTACGAGTCGTACACTATATCCATTCACACAAAGTATTTTCGTCTGCTGCTCTTGCGACAAAATCGCTCGAGGATTATCTCAATCAGCTCCATACACATTAGCATAATGTATAGTTAACTCTCATGATTCTCGCTCAGTCTCTTTAAATTTTATGACTTTCACATGTATATATGCAAAGTGCTGTTTACTAGGCATAATTTTATAGCCCTGTTAGATAAAGTGGTTTTCTTTATTTTGTAGAAATTTTTTTATTCTCTCACTTTAGGAATTTATTTGTCCACTTCACGTATATAATGTCAAAATTCACAAAAGTATAGTTTGGAAACTTGTTTGAAAATCACCATCAGGCATGCATTTTGTGAAATTTCAGTTTTGCTTTTGATTTTGACTTTGATTTTGACTTTGATTTTGACTTTGATTTTAACTTTGATTTTGACTTTGATTTTGACTTTGATTTTGACTTTGATTTTGACTTTAACTTTGATTTTCAATGAAAATAATATTCAAAGTCAAAGACGAAGTGAAAAGATCTCTGATTGGTGCGCCAATCTTCGCCGCGCATGCGTTCGTCCCTTACCGATTAAGAGGGGGAAACTCTCAATCAAAGCTCGAACTCTTTCTCCTCTTACAAAACACAATCATCAACTAAGAATCCGAGACTAGAAACAGTACCGTCAGTTTTTTTTTTTTTTGTAATATACGAAAAAAGAGAAGAGTGCAAGTGGGGAAATTATCAAGTTCCTAAAGAAAAAGAAAAGAAGAAAAAACATTGTGATAAGGGGTGTAAAGATAGGTTTTTTTTGTAAAAGGGCCGTGAACGTGAAGATATTCTCAAGGATTGGAGCAAAAGTTAATACTATGAGGTTAAAACGAACAAGATGAGAGGATAAGAAGAAATCCTAGTCGTAGGTGGTGGAGTTAAGAAAATGTGAAGTTAAACACGGTGGAAGTGGATGGATCGTAATGACTAGCTGGAAGAAAAATCCGTTACATGCCCTTTGAACTCATCATCCTTATCTCCTCAGTTTCCCAACATCAAAAATATATATAGGTATATATGAATAATTACAATCATCATCATCATCTATTGATTAGGAACAGATTGCAACCATCTGAAATTTTCTCTTCAACTAACGTTATAGCAAAAAAAAAAAAAATTATTCTCTTCACTCCCATCTAGGTAAGCGGATTTTAATATCCGACAGCAATGTGTGCATCAGATTGGGAAAAGCAGTCTTTCATTAAAAACCTTGCTGGATAAACAAACTGGAGTTCATTTTAAATCTATATCCCGAGAGGGACTTTGAATGTCGATATTTTATGCGAGGCACAAGGTTCGATTGATTCATATCGCGAGTGCAGTCGGAAAGAGAGAGAGAGAGAGTCGGGATTTCGCGGAGAACGGGAAAGAGTTATGGAGGATATTTGGATTTTCATTTAGACGACACGTAGCAGCACTTCGGGCGAAACACGAGTTTTAATTAAAGCCATCCTACGGTCCCTTCCGATATTCAAATCAGTAACCCGCATTCGTCCTCTCTTGCTCATTCCTGGCAGCAGATGGTCAAACTTTGACGCGAGTCACTCGGAGAAAAAGACGTGTAAACGTTATTATATCAGAATTACTCACAGCCATTTTGATCTGATTTGTTCGAAATCTTGGAACTTTTGCGCATTACAAAGTCTTCTGCTTTGGAGGGTGGATTGTATATAATATTATTTTAAGATTGACTTTGATTTTGAGTTTGAATTTTATTTTCAACTGACATTCAAAGTCAGAATCGTAAAAATCAAAGTCAGAATCAAAATTAAAGTCACAATCAAAATGAATGTCAAAATCCAGGTCAGAATCAATATCAAAGTCTCAAATCAAAATTGAAGTAAAAAAAATTAAAGTCAGAATCAATATATCAAAGTTTAAATTATAGTCAAAATCAGTCAAAACAAATGTCAAAATTAAAATCTGAGTCAAAATTTAAGTTAAAATCAAAATCCAAATTCATGTCAAAAAATAAAATTGGAGTCAAAATCAAAGTCAAAATTGAAGTCAAAGTCAAAATCAAAGTCAAAATCGAAGTCAAAATCAAAATCGAACTTAAAATCAAAGTCAAAATCAAGGACAAAGTCAAAATTAAAGTCAAAATTGCCAATTTTGATTTATACATCGATTTTGACCTTGATTTTAACTTTGACTTCGAGTTTGAATTTTATTTTTACTTAGACTTTGACATTGACTTTGTCTTTAACTTTTACTTAGACTTTGACTTTAACTTCGACTTCGACTTCGACTTTGACTTTAACTTTGGCTTTGACTTTGAGTTTGACTTTGATTTTGACTTTGGCTTCGATTTTGACTTTGATTTTGACTTTGATTTTGACTTTGACTTCGATTTTGACTTCTACTTGGACTTTGACTTCGATTTTGACTTTGATTTTGACTTTGACTTCGATTTTGACTTCGACTTTGACTTTGACTTTGATTTTGACTTCGAATTTTATGTTGAATTTAATTTTGACTCCGATTTTAACTTTGATTTATAGTGAATTTGACTTTTAAATTTATCTTCGATTTCAACTAAGATTTTAACTTCGACTTTCTTTTGAAAATAAAATTCAACGTCAAAAGTAAAAAAAAGGAATTCACACAGTTGCATCCCTGAGTGCGTGGTTCTCGCTGAATTTTTGTTTTTCTTTCGCATTATTAGACACTTTCGCAATGAGTGAAAGCCGGCATAAAAATTAATACCCACGAAGAAGTTTTTTTCACAATTGCTCTTGCCCTGCGGTCACTTGAAACTACCGTTATTTTCTCTCTCTCTCTCTCTCTCTCTCTCTCTCTTATATTAATATATGGAATAAATCGAGTTTTAAAGCGGAAATCATATCCTTCTTGCAAAGAAGGTGATTGCAACAAAGTCCCTCTGACCGTAATATCTATACTCAATGCACGACTTCTGTAATGCGTCGATGTATCGTGTTAAAGTCGACACGAAACGGGTTAATTCCAAGTTGATCGAACTGAGAGGGGAAGGAGATGTGTACTAATTGGCCTCGGGTTGTTCCAAGGAATCACAGAGAGAGAGAGAGAGAGAGAGTTTAGGAATTTATTACTCGTAGTTAATCGCACGAGACATGAGGAGGGCGTATACCTTTCAGGTCAGAGTGTAACACAACCATCTGGAGGATTCCTTGCCAGCCACCTCGAGACCCTTTCCTAAGCAATCTGTCGTTAGCTCTTCTTCTTTTTTCCTCCCCCTCACCATTACACGAATTTATCCAAGCTTATATTCTTCGGTGATTTTTCACCTTTCGTATAGAAAAGTCCATGAACCCTGCGTCTTGCCGTGAACGTGACCCAGCGTCTTATTGGCAATGTGAGAAGAGATGCGATGGCAAAGGCGATGCTGTGGGTCCTCAGGAAATCGTGACCTTGTCGACTGCATGACGTTCCATGAAAATTCCTCTCTGTGAGTAATCTTTTACCTTCAAACACCCTGCCCGTGTGGAAATTGAAAATTCGTTCTAATTGGGGATACGATTTTGTAATTTGACTTTGACTTTGACTTTGACTTTGACTTTGACTTTGACTTTGACTTTGACTTTGACTTTGACTTTGACTTTGACTTTGACTTTGACTTTGATTTTGTTTTGACTCTGACTTTGACTTTGACTTTGAATTTAACTTTGATTTTGATTTTATTATTTAACATTGACTTTCACTTTGACTTCGAATTTAACTTTGATTTTGATTTTGTTATTTTGACTTTGACTTTGACTTTGACACAAAAAATTCTTTTAATTGTAGTTTCATAAAATTCAATTTGTCAAAGTGAAAGTCAAAGTCAAAAGTCAATGTTATAGTCAAAGTCAAAGTCAAAGTCAAAGTCAAAGTCAAAGTCAAAGTCAAAGTCAAAGTCAAAGTCAATGTTAAAGTCAAAGTTGATATCGAATCGAAAGTCAGAAACGTAATAATATTTAATCTAGACGATTTTAATGCAATTAAATAAATTTTTATTTTTACATCCAATTGGTTAACAATAATTATTATTTAAGCAAATTATGCTAAAGCTATGGCTAAGGCTTCTAAAGTTATCAAAAAACTAATTAGAAATCGATAAAAAATTAATTCAAATTACTATTATTGCTACCGCATTACACAGTCAATTTAGATAATTGGATTGTCATATTATTTATTTTCGAAAATCCAGTAGCGAGTTATTTTTTTATCTGAAAGACCAATTAGCGAGGATATGGAAAAAGGGGATGCAAGATGAGGATTTAAAGATTCCATTTTAGGGTCCGATAAGATCTCGAAGGAGGTTAACTGTGAGTGCTTAATACCAGGGAAAAAAAGCTGACAAGACATTATGTAAATTGACTCCCCCCGATTTGTAATACTCTTTCTGGTAATTTTCCTCCTTTACCAAAAAAGGTAACGGAGTTTTTTCAAAAAGTCTTTTTTTTTCAAGATTAGAACTACTAATTTTTTACTTGGTTTTTTATTATGATTTCTGATTTTTTATTTTTATTTTCATTTAAATGTTAACTATAATTTTGACTTTGATTTTGGCTTCGAATTTGACATTATTTTAAATTTTGACTTAAATTTTACTAGGATTGTGAATTTAATTCAAATTCTGACTTCAATTTCGATTTTAAATTTTATTTATACATTGATTTTGACTTTGAATTAAACTTGAATATTGATTCTGACTTCAATTTTGACTTTGATTTTGACTTTGTTTTTGCTTTTGACTTAGATTTCAGATTTGATTTTGACTTAAATTTTTAACTCTGATTCTGACTTTCATTTTGACTTGGTTTTTAAATTTGATTTAGAGTGTCATATTTGACTTTGATGTCTGTCCTGACCTTGATTGGAATTTTATTTTTTATTTTTTGACTTTAATTTTAACTAGGAATTTTAATTTTGTCTTTAATTCTGACTTTAATTTCTGACTTTGATTTTCTGACTTTGAATTTCAGTGAAAATAAAATTCAAATTCAAAATCAGAGTCAAAATTAAAATGAGATTGCATAATTGCATCCCTGGTATCAGTATAATTTTATTTATGAAATTATTCAGTAATATTATATATTTATATCAGGAAAGTATAAGTGCCTGGGAAAAATAATTAGAAAAATCATCATATCCTCCCGCAGATGTTAGAAAACTGATCATTAGAGATTTCCGCTAACTTGTTTCCTCGTGGGAACACACAGTTCCATTTGTTTTTCTCTTATCATGACTGTCATCTCACTATGACTCTGATCATCTTTCAGACCTACGGGTATCTTTTCGCCTTTTTTGAACATCTAAAACTACAATCTACAACTTATCTGAACTCAACTCTGTATGGTTTCACAATTTCCACGCGTTCTATCATTCTCCCCTCTTTCTCCTTTGGAATGTGGAACTTTTGCCTTCCTGGGAGAAACGTCTCGAAGAATAAGAAGAAGAAGAAGAAGAAGAAGAAGTCAAGAGGACTTCAAAGAATCATTCGAGATTGTTTGAAGAAAATGCAAACAAGACGAATAACTTATATATAAATCCTCCCCGACGAGATATTTCTTTTTAATTGCCGGTTCGATAAAAGCCTTTCACTTATGACTCTTGGACCACTTTTAAAAGCAACAGATCACTTTCGGCAGTGGCTTATCTCAATGACGGGAACGGCACGCGACAGAAGCTTCCGTTAAAGACACGATGAACCACAGAGAGAATCTGTTCAATTCATCCTGTCAGTTTTTATCTTAATGCCTCTCAAGAATATATCCGATCCGTTAAATGATGGATGATGTTTTTTCGGGTGAAAAAAAGTAATGAATAAATGACTGTGAAACATTGTCCAGAGATTGGCGATTATTCCCCTTGAGGTTAACATTGCTAAGGAGGTTTCCGATAAACTGTCACAAAAGCAGGAACATCATCATCATCATTCCTTTGTCATTTCATTGATTAATTCATGCTCGACTTAGTCTTTTGAATCTCTTTAACGTTTCCTTTTATTCGAGGGTAAAAGTTTGAAAATTGGATGGAAGTTGGTCGTTTTTCATGAGAGATCGGAAGTGCAGCAATGGCATTTGCTTCGCGAGGAAGATTACAATGGGAACGCCATGAATGCGTAACGAGAGACCGAGAGAAACGTCGTCGACGACGACGTTCGTCGTTGTAGAGAGAAGACTTCGTTCCCCAATTCCGCGTGGAATAATTCCCTTGATAAATAATTCTCCTGAGGTTCGAGGTCGCTATTGTGTGGCCCTATGACTCCCCATACCAGAGTCGGTGCGGATCGAAAACTTGGCCGCCGGCACAGAAGCCGACTCAAGTATATATAAGTCGGCTAGAAACCTAATGGGTCGAGCAGTTATTCCTTATAAACCGAAAAGCAAGTTTGAGATTTTATCCGTTTCAGAGGCCGCTCACTAATGGCGTTCAAATAAATGCCACGATGACGAAAGATTTGCCATTGGAGAACAAAAGCAAAATCGCGGATTATTACACTTTGATTTTGTTTTGACTCTGATTTTGACTTTGACTTTGATTTTGACTTTGACTTTGACTTTGACTTTGACTTTGACTTTGACTTTGACTTTGACTTTGACTTTGACTTTGACTTTGACTTTGACTTTGACTTTGACCTTCACAGAAAATCGAATGTTGAAATCGAAAGTCAAAATCAAAATCGAAGTTAAATGAAAGTTAAATTCGAAGTCAAAATCAAATTCCAAATTCACATAATCTCTGAACTAATTTGTGACTCGTAATTTAAATTTTTACACTATTTTTAGTACAAGTCGACTGGAAATTATCGATGAATTGAACTAGGAAAACTGGTACTCATAGTAATTAGGGAAAAGAGCTTCCTTCATGCAAATTGTGCAAAAGTCTACATGTACATAATTCTAATCTCAACTACATGTTGTACTCTTGATATTTTTGTACAAAAAGGGTGTAAGATTACTTCTCTACTTTTAATGAGATTCGTCCCTTCGTGACATCTCCTCCCATTGCTTGTTAATCTATAATGATAATCTACAACGAATTTTTTTTTCACCATCAGCTTATTCCTCAATATTTGCCTTCTTCTCTGAATGCATAAATAATCACCGTCTAAATAATTCACGACTACAGGTTCCTCAAACCACAAATATTACCCCAATTTAAGAAAATCTTTACTATATATACCTAGATACAGCAGGTAAGCTTACAGCAAAATTGCGACAATAATATTTATAAATAAATTTATAAATAAATATTTAGGTATCTTTTTTGCTTCCAGGGGCGCGATATTGTAATTTCACTTTGACTTTCGATTCGATATTCGCTTTGACTTTGACTTTGACTTTGATACAAAAAATTCTTCTAATTGTAGTTTCATAAAATTCAATTTGTCAAAGTCAAAGTCAAAGTCAAAGTCAAAGTCAAAGTCAAAGTCAAAGTCAAAGTCAAAGTCAAAGTCAAAGTCAAAGTCAATATCGAAAGTCAAAGTCAAAGTCAGAGTCAATATCGAATCGAAAGTCAAAGTGAAATTAAAAAATTGCACCCCAGATTTTTTAAAATCATGGGAATTATTCTAACATAGTGGAAAATTGTGAAAAAAAAATTCTTTTTTGCATTGTTTGTTTTTGAAAAAATAAATTGTGGAAAAATTCCCATCTTCCGGGGGTCGGTGCGATGATGAACTGAAGAAACTATATAGCCAAGGCAAATAAAACAGGGAATAGGCGGAACGTTTTGCTGAAGTAGCGGCATTACTTGCCACGACCTTTAATAGCACTTTATTGCCCGTAAAACTCGTTTCCCTGCCGCCATCGTCAATCGTATGGCCGTATCGTGATGTTGGCTCATAACTCTCCTTCTTGATTCTCAACTTCATCACCATGAATGATATATATATATATATGTATATCAAAAAGACGATTTTCGAATCGACCTTTCTCTCCTATAAGTTTGTTAAATACACAGAAGGTATTGGGGCAGACGAAAGCTTGTCGGTATTAACGACCGCGAATACCTGCAAGTCAACTTGGAAATGCCTTGTAGTCAATCAGTGGCTTGTGCATGTCCGTTTGCGGGTAAACTTTGGTAACTAATGGCCACTCACATGCGTCTCGAACCCTCTTTGAACGCCAAGGAACGTTCGGACCTTCCCTTCACCTTCCGCCTGACAGAACGCCACTTATTTCTCCTATTGATGTTTAAAGTCTAAATCCGATTTCAAATTTCAACCAATTAACCTGAAGGACTGAGGACCATTCCTCAAAAAACCAA
>JUFY01022667.1:4806-14988 GCA_001855655.1 Leptopilina clavipes
TTTAACCCAAATAAAATGTATTTGACCCAAATAAAATTTATTTGACCCAAATAAAATTTTATTTGACCCAAATAAAATTTATTTGACCCAAATAAAATTTATTTGAAACAAATAAATAGTTTATTAGGCTCTGAGTCAAATATATCTTTTTTCTGGGTGTAATTTCTGTATTCGAATCAAATACCACTTAATTGACTCAAATAAAGTTTATTTGATACAAATAAATATTTATTTGATAATAGACAAGTAATCGGTTATAATTAAGTAATCAAATAAATTCTTTTATTAAAACACATTATTTAAATCAAATAAATTTTTTTATTAAAACTCATTATTTGAATCAAATAAATTTTTCTTCAGTGTATAATGAGTAAAAAATTATATGTCAACTTTTTATTGACCTGCAATTTTAACTGTTTGTATAACTACTCTGAAAAAAAATTTATTTTATTGAAATAACAATTTAATAAAATAAATAATTTTATTGAAATAAATTACTTGTTTATTATCAAATAAATATTTATTTGTATTAAATAAATTATTTATTTGTATCAAATAAGTATTTATTTGTATCAAATAAGTATTTATTTGTATCAAATAAATATTTATTTGTATCAAATAAATTTTGTGTCAATTAAATTTTGTGTCAACTAAATTTTATTTGATTCAAATACAGAAATTATTGATTCAATTATAGCTTATTTGATTTAAATAAAAATTATTTGGTTCAAGTAAATATTTATTTGATAATAGACAATTAATCGGTTATTTGAATCAAATAAATTTTTTTTTTCAGTGGAGTAATAAAAATAGCAGAATACAATATATTAACAATAATAATAATAATAAAAAAATAAATAAAAAATAAATTCCAAATATAATTTCTCAAACTATGGATAAAATTTTCACTGGCAATAAAATAATCACAAACATTTCCATTTGGAATAATGTACTTTTACTGACAGTTAGAGGAGATAATATTATTTAATGCTGTAGTTATCAAAATTAAATTCATGGAGAGTTTATCTCTAAATTTGAATTAATACACTTATACAAAGAGTTATTGTTTAACGTTATATCTCATATATATATAAACGTCGTTTAGTTTATATATATGTATATAGTCTGATTGCATAATTACTGTAATTGAGTATTGTCCCAAAATTGCCCTTTCTGCGCAAGTTCATCGTTACTGTTCCTTATAGAGAGACGTTAGCTGCTTTGTTAAACACACGCGTTGCTAATGATTTTAATCAAATTAAGATAATTAGATGAGGGTTCAACTTCAGACACACATTTTGAATTTACTTTCAAATTATATTTTCTCTGTGATATTTATTTTATCCCTTATTATGGTTTCCTTTTGTTCTCTTGGAATTTTTTTTTATTTCGATGAGATACATATGAACTGGAAAAAAATTTATTTGATTCAAATAATAATCCATTATGACTAATATTGTAATCAAATAAGCATTTAATCGTATCGAATAAATATTTGCTTTATTTATCTATATTCATTTGTATAGAAAATAAATATTTATTTATATGTAAAATAATTTTCACATATTGTGTCATCAATCAAATGATGAGATGGTATTTATTTTATATACGAAAATTATGGAATTGAATAAATTTTGATTCATAGGTAAAACAAATTTATTGTTTGGTTGAATTAAATATTTATTTGCGACAATAGTCACGTAGATTATATGAAACAAAAAAAATATTGTCATTCGCAAAATTTTGAAAAAAAAAATGTTAAATATGGTCTCTTTTTGACCAAGAAATTTAATTTCAGAATTTTTTTGAAAATTTTTCGAAGGAAAAAAATTCAGAGGTAGTTGGTTCACTTTTGCTGAAGGGCCACTGTCCTCATCATCAAGAATTGACTTTTCTCGATGACCAGTGAGAATGCAAAATGGTGAAAGAAGTGGTTCTTTGTAAAACGACGAAAAGAGAGTTGAGTAAATATTTTCACTCCCTTTCCAATATGTTTCAGGATAAATTTGAGAAATGCTGTCTGGAGATAAAGAAAAGCTTTATCTTTTTATTTTGAAAAGAACTTTTTATAACATTATTGATATCGATAAAATATCCATATAGGTGCGCTTTTTCGATAAAATATTTATTTCCATTTTCATGAACTGGAAATTTTTGTTTGATTCAAATAAAATCGGATATACTTTATAGGTATAATATAAGTATCACTTGAGTCGAGAAATTTTTATTTGAATGTAACTTTATTGGAACAAATAATTTTTTATTCGCGAGAGAAACGAAATTTATTTACTCAAATAATAATTATTTGGCACAAATCGATATTTATTTGACAAGAATAATTATTTCGTACGAATAATTATTCGAATAATTATTATTCATATAAAATGAATAATTATTAAATTAATAATTTAATTTTGAAGAATTATTTAATTCGAATAGTTATTTTTGACAAGAATAAATATTTAGGTAAATTTTATTTACTTGAGAATTGTCAACTAATCGATTTTATTTGAATCAAATATATGTTTATTTCATACAGTATTTTCTTTTACTAATTTTTTTATTTTATTAAATATTTTCCTCTTGTATTTTTTTTTCAATATTATTGATTTATAAAGGGGGAAAAGAGTATAGATTTTTTTTTTCTTTCGTTATTATAAATATTTTCTCATTATTTCTCGATCGAACAACAAAATTAATCACTCTTGAAAATAATAATTTTCTCTGAATTAATCAAAATTCTTTGCAAAAAGCAGTCAATCTCCCTTTAAATTGTATCCAAAAGTAATTTTCACTATAGATATAGAGTTATTATAGTTCAATTATTTTCCGTCAGATATGTTTTATAGTTTCCCTCTCGGCCCTTTCATTCAAGAGTATTGAAATGACCTAGAAAATATTATATACTTTGGCAAGTATTTCTCTCAAGCGTAAATAATAATGTATAAAAAAAAAAATCCAAATATTATTTTTGGGCAAAAGCATTTTTTTTTTGTCATACTCGACCCTCTCTATATAGAAAATTAAAATAAGCTGAAACAATATGTTACCATTATCTAAGACGTTTCATCATCTCCAGAGGTCCTCTTGTAGTATTTCTTTCATCACGTTTATAGAAGAGAAACGGCCTTGAAAATATCTTTTTTCCCCTTGAAGAGAGTATTTGTGTGTGTAATAGAGGGAAAAAAAAAGTTTTTGGAAGGGATGAAAAAAAAAGTTAATTTTGCTCGAAAAAAGTTTTTGACTTCTCTTGCATATATGAATGGATGGGATTTTATGACGACACTCGCGAGAGTGATATAATCGTTTCACGTGTCAATGAAATATTGAACTAGTCTCCGTTTTTCCCCCGTTTCTCTATATACTGTTACTTTTGTATGAGCGCAAACTCTTCAGTCAATTGGGATTTTCAGAGAGTAAATCCAACACAATGAGATCGATATTACGTGATCTCGATTGTATTTCCCCATACGGTGTGCGCTCGTCAAAGAAACACGTGCAGTCATGACGATTTGCCTGAAAAACAAAAAAAAAAAAAAAAAAAAAATGAGAAAGAGAAAAATGAAATATACAGGAAGAAAATTATATTCGTGGAGAAAAAATTTTCTCTTTATTTGAAACTACCAATGGAACCAATATTGGCCCAATATTGGTAAAATTGCTCCTTGAGATTGATACAATTTTGCATTAATCGTATTTTTCAAATTATTATAAATAATTTTTTCATTTAATCCTCTTGTTATTAAATTACGAACTATGAGCTAGATTGGGCCAATATTGGTCCATGTATGGCAGTCGTAGTATTTAACGAATTTGAGCCATTCTTATACGTTGTTAACTTCACCTCGTTAACGAGCAACAGCTTTCTTTTGCCATCTATCGGACACTTGAAGAATCATAATGGCGCGAAATTTGAATTACTTCATTTTTATTGTCAGTCAAGCTTAATTAAATTTGAATTTTGCACCAAAATAATAAATAATAATAATAATTGTTATTATTATTAAAATAAAGTTTTTATTAATAATAATTATTAAAATAATAATTGTTATTATTATTATTTTAATAATTCATTTTTGACAGAAAGTTACAAATTCACAATAGGACAAAATTTTATTTTTGCATTATTAACTTTTCTGTTTGGATAAATTTGAATTTCGCGCCATTATATCTTCTGTAATTGGCTGATAGATGACAAGGAAACTCTTTGCTCGTTAACGATGTGGAGTGAAGGGAGTATAAGAATAAGAGGCTCGTCGATAATAATTATTCTACGCTTATTATTATTAACTACTTTCTCTGGTTAAGATAAATAGACAAATTATTGTTTTATTATTTTAATAAACATAAAGTAATATTAAACAAATGCGTGTCTAATATCTTTAATTGGAATTTTTTCTCAATTGCAATGATTAAATGAAATGTACAGTAAATATCTGCTTTTCATTTAAAACATCAGAGAAATAAAAGCATTTTATAAATTAAACTTCGAAAAAGTAATTTTAAAAGTAAATTATAAATTGTGATGTTTGAAAAAAAGAAAAATAAGAAAAGAATGAACAATTGAAATTGAATACGACCGAAATTGTTAGATTCAAACTATATTAAAAAATTGTTAAGTTGTATTATCCTGAAAGCTTTTACGGTTGCACAGGTATATATATATTTTTTTTTTAATTGAATTAATTCAACTGCGCATAAAAAGTTTATAAAAGCGTACCTAAATATAAGAAGGAAAATTTCTCTACATTAAAAAAATAATGAATGAGAGATAATTTACTCTTTTTCGTAATACATTATGCGTAAGAAATGAGTTCAAAATTTTTCAGTTTTATTACAATTTGCGCATATTAAATAATTTTAACATTTATGTTATATATTTCAGTTAAATCTGAATTTTTACGTCAACTGGTTAGAAAATTTTTCCTAATTTATAAATGAACGAACTTTTACTGAATTTTTCGCATTAAAAGTTTCATTACATTGGTTATTTATTCAGAAAAAGTTAAAAATAACATATTTTTTTTTCTTAACTTTTCTGCTGGAATATTTTTTATTATTTATAAACAATAATTAAAAAGTTTCAACTGTGTTTATATTTTTTATTATAATAATTCAATTAGAAAATTGTTTGCCATGAAATAACTATCGGTAACAAAATTGAAAGATAATGTTAACATTATTTACTTGCAAAATTATATATAAACAAGCTGGAATTGTTTACTTTATAAAACTAAAGTTTTGGGTAAATTTGCTTTAGTGTAAAATTACGGAGATGTTTGGTTTAATATTAATTGTTCGATCTTTGATGTCTATTTACATAAATTTACGTTTATGCGGGAAATATAATAATAATATAATAATAATATTAATAATAATAATATAATAATAATATTAATATTAATAATAGTAATAATAATAATAATAAAAGTAAAAGTAAAAATAATATGAAACAATAAATAATAATAAACGTAATGATATTATAAATAACATTGCCATATTAATAATGATAATTAAATATAAATAAATAAAGTTAATGGAATTATAAAAAAACAGTAAACGGAAATTTTATATTAAAATTTTTTTTAATTAAATATATAAAACTTTTTTATTAAAATAGTATGAATAATAAATGAATGTTGGTTTTAATTAAAAAAAAAATTATCCATAATATTGTGAATCTAATCAAATATTCAATTAAACCAATTAAATGAAAATTAAAATGTCTATAGTGGTAAAGTAAATAAATTAAAAAGATTCTTTATTAAGATTTAAAAATGCTTCAATATTTGCTCAAGAGCTTTTCAAAGTAGAGAAACCGCACATATATTTTAATTTTATGGAGTAGTACACACTCTATGAAATATTAATTTCTGACCATATATGTGCTCGTTTGAGGTGTATCTAGAAAATTATTAGTTAATTAATATTTTCCAATACATTCGATATGGATATTTTCAGAATTTATTCTACCATACACAAGTTTATTAAATTAAAAATCAGTTATTTAATATTAAAAACCCTTGTAATTTAATTTTTTTTCTAATATTCAAGAGAAGTAACGTCACTAATAAGTGATTTTATTGCATTATGTAATATATTATATAATTTATCGTATTATATTAATTATTTATTTATATTAGGTATTATTTTAATTATTTACTGAATTACAATTCAATATCTCAATTGAAATATTTTTAATATAAATAAATATAAATGAAATTAAAATTGAATTAAAATTTTTAATATTAATAACAAAAATAGCAAAATATTGTAAAAATAATATAATACGTATAATAATAATAATATTACATCTATATATAAAACGCTCGAGCGCTATAAGAATATTGACCTAAAAACGAAACATTTCAATAACAAAAACATCAGTTGAGATACTTTAATTTAATGCAGAGAGTATGTAAATTTTAAGAAAATGAATAATACTATTAGATCTGTGCTTCTTCTTCTTCTTCTTCTTCATTTTTTTAAAATTCTTGCTGAAAAATTGAAGAAAAAAGAAAATTGTTTGTTTCCATTTTAAAAGAGTTCTTGTCTAGTCAAACGCAATTGAAATGTTTCTTAAAAGAAAATGCAATTCTGGTCGTGTAAAATCATGATTTATGTGACGCTTATTTGATATTTTATCGTTGTGCTGCGTTTTAAATGTTTGAAAAATGCAGAATACACTTTACATTTACACTAAATGATTTATTTTACAATCTATAAAGAGATATAGAGTGACAATTAATCTCTTCATCGGTCTCCATAAACTATTTACTCTTCATATATTAAAAAAAATTTAAACTATAAATTACAGGGGATTTTAAATAATGATAATTGATTTTGATAGGTGATTTAATTATTAAACACTCATAATTAAACAAGTGAAAAAAATTTATTTGTTTCAAATCACTGATTACTTGTCTATTATAAAATAAATATTTTTTACTTGAACCAAATGATTTTAATCAAATAAACTGTAGAAGTGAATAATAATTTCTCTATTTGAATCAAATAAAATTTATTTGACATAAATAAATATTTATTTGCTAATTAGTCAAATAATCAATTATTTGAATCAAATAAAATTTATTTGACATAAATAAATATTTATTTGCTAATTAGTCAAATAATCCATTATTTGAATCAAATAAATTTTTTTCAGTGTGTAATATTGTTTAATATAATATAAAATCGTTTTTATTATTATTAAATAAATATATTTATTCAATTAATATTAATATATATATATTACATCAAGTTTCATATTTTGTTTTATTATATTTTTGTTATGAGGTAAATTATATAATGATATTATATAAATATATTAATTAAATAAATATATTAATATTATATTAACAGAATGCATATTGTATAATATGATAAAATAATAATAATGATAATAATAATAACAATAATAATAATAATAATAATAATAATATAAGAAAAAAAAACGAATGGTATTAAAATATAATTTTGTAATATAATATTTCTCTGAGAGAAAGTTGTCTGACTAAACAACGTTTTCTTCCACTTGATCGATATCTTCTGGTCGACTAATTGTTAATTCTTTTCTGATGTTATAAAATTAGGCCGTTATGATTTGTCACACAAGTCATAAATTTCTCTCAACTTGATAATGTTGCGTTTATTTTGCAACAATATTTCTAATTCTTTAATAAAATTACTTTCGGTGATTCTTTTGGTTCATTAATTAAATGCTTTATTTTCTCTGTTAAAATTGTTTTTAATTTGATTTTCATTGATTTATTGATTTTTTTTGTTTTTTTTTTTTTTTGCAAACTCTATATGGACAAATTATAAATTTTTGTCCGTCTGTGTTTGATTATTCTACTATGAATGGAATTGATATATGATTTGTCTGACCAGCCTTTGACTTTTTCACTGTAAATTACGCTTTATTTGATACAATATGATTTAGCAGAAAATTGTTCTTTCTTTTATTTTTTAAAAGCAAGTATATCTATATTATTTATATATAAATATTTTGCATGTCCTGTCAATCATTTATTGATTATTCTACTTGATTTTCTGATACGCTTCCGTTCGTTATTTCATTTTTTCACTTGAAATGAATAAGTTATTTTTTAAATTGGTAATTTAATCAATAACAATAATAGTAATAGTAATAATAATAATTTTGTTTATTCATTTTGTATGAATTGGATCAAATAAATAAATAATAATATACTGACAAGTAATAAAAAAATAATAAATAACAATAAAAAAATATTAATAATAATAATAATAATATGAGAAAAAATAGTTCAGTGTAATATAATTTTTATTAGCGTTATAAACTTTTTATTTTTATTTTCATATATTTATTCGGTAATTCTTTTTCTTTTTATCTTATAAAATATAAAGGTTGAATGTCAAAAAGATTGTTCTACTTGAAAATTTTTTTTCTGACAGAGCTTGCGAATACTGTACTTAGTAGAGTTATTGGACAAATCCAAGAGGCAAATATTAAGCAGAGATAATAAAAGAAAAAATATGAAAATTTTTGTCATTAATTTTTATAATAAATCGATACTGTTTTTTCATTTAATGAATTTTTTTTTTTAAATATAAATAAACATTTTTTTTATCGTCGATGTAAAATAAATCTGCTTATTTAATTTTTAAAACATTTTTTTTTAATTTTAAAAATAAAACAAAAAAAAAAAGGATTTTAGAAAAGAAACAAATGTAAATGAAAACAGTATTAATGTAATTATAGAAAAAAAATTATTGTACAAACGAGAGAAAGAATGAATTAATTTCTTTTTCCTTTTGAAAAATCTCCGCTTATTTGTCTCTATTGTTTGTCAATAACTCTACTAAGTAGTAATCGCAAGTTGTGTGTCAGACAAATAACCGCCAGTAGAACAATCCTTTTGAGTCAGACATTTTACTTCTCACCGCTGGAGATTGAACCTTTTATATGCTCGAAGGAAATAAACTGTAATATCAAGAAAGCAAATAGTAAAATGCAAAATACTCACAAATTACCATAATTTGTTATTAATTTTATTGAAATAACAATTTTTTTTATTTTTTAATAATAATATTTTTAATAATAATTTTATTTTCTATTATAAAATTATTTTTTTATTTTTCGAAATGTTTGGTTAATTAGGTGAAAAATTTTCAAAACATATTTCTATATACCGTGTGTGTATGTTTGCATGAATTATTTATATATTTATTTATTTAAAAACATAACGTGACATTTTCGTACAAAAGGTACTCCTAAATCTAATAAGAACAATTAATTATAAACATTTAAA
The DNA here is from genome assembly GCA_001855655.1 of Leptopilina clavipes. NCBI lineage: Eukaryota > Metazoa > Arthropoda > Insecta > Hymenoptera > Figitidae > Leptopilina > Leptopilina clavipes. Next base: position 14,100 of record JUFY01022667.1, read on the forward strand.
AAAAAATTATTTCCACACCTAAACACTATACATGTAAAATGTCAATGAACTTATCAAAGTAAATTTTCCGGCTTGTTAATATTGATCAATTTCTATGAATAAAGTCGGAGGAAAACAGCATAGACAAGGGGGAGAAATATGAAATAATAATATACATTCAAGGGAAAAATGTTTGAAATGTTTATTTCAAACAATTCGTGTACGATAAATAAATATATATAGACTTTATAATATTTGCATGTATGTTTATTAATAAATAAATATATGAATTATTTATATAATTTTATATACATATATACAAATGTAGAAAAAATAGGAAAAAAAAATTACTGGGGCAAAACTACAATATTGGCAAAATTTCAAAAATTCTCAACCGTTATTACAGCGTGACTTTGGCACGTTATAAAACAAAAGTTAAACAATTATTCCGCAGTTTTTATATAAACTTTTGGAAAAAGAATATATGACGAATAGATTCCACTTTTGTTTCGAAGTAAAATTTCATTATTTTTCAAAATATAGTTTTTTATTTTTAAAAGTTCCTTGGAAATAATTACTATCAAAGATATTTTGCGACAATTAGGTCAGTGTTGAGAATATTTATTTATTTTGCCTATGAAATAGTAAATTAAAAAACAAAAAAATTTTTATTTTCATAAATTTTATCACTGGAGAAGAAATAATTTTCATTCTTTCGTTATGAAACATAATAATTATTATTCTCCATTATTACTTATTCTTATTTATTATTTTCACTATTGTTAATAATATTTTTAATATTTATTATTATTTTTTATTATTATTTCTTATTATTTTTATTATTATTTATTATTATTCCTATTCTTCTTCTTCTTCTTAATTATTATTTATTATTTTTACTTTTATTAAT
>JUFY01022669.1:4984-30736 GCA_001855655.1 Leptopilina clavipes
TTATTATTTCAAAAAAAGATATTTTAAAGTAGATTTAAATTTATTGAAATAAATTAAAATGACTCAACAAGTAAAATGCTTTTTGTCTTTTTTCTTTAGATTGGATGAGGATAATTGACAATCTACGACCTGTGGTTAACATTGAAAGTAAGTGAAACGATTAAAATTTATCATATCCTTTAAAAACGATATTTTTATCTTACTATTTTATAAATTTTTTGATTTTTGTTAATTTTGTCAAAAATCAATTAAATTTCAAGCAGATTATAATTTAGAGACCATAGTAAAAATTTATGTATAGAAAAACATAATCAATAGGATTGAAAAAAAGGGATTAAAAAGTTAATTAATTTGTAAAAATTACTTTTTGTTGCAGATAATTTTGGTGAATCGAGTGAAGAGCAATTTATCGTAAACGATGTAAGCATTCAAAGATTTTTATACAAATTAAACATTTTTAAATATTAATCTATTAATAATTAATTAATATTTATTTAAATTTTTCTCCTCAGGATGTTCTTAGTGAAGAAATAGCAAGGAGACAACTCCAACTTGTTAATGGAATGGAAATGTGCGAGTCACAATTTAATGCAATACAACGTAATTTAGATAATCCCGCTCTTCAACCGCAAAGAGACAGGTTAATCCAGTTGCAGGTAAATATTTTATCAAGTTTTAAAAAAAATTATAAAAAAGAGAATTTATTATTCTTCATTTCACATAAATATTTTCTACGAATATATTTTTCTAAAAATAAATTTTAACTTCTATAATTTTAATTATTGCTTAAAGAAAATATGAAATTTGTATATAAAAAAGTAACAAAATAATGAAAAAACATTACTTCTAATTTAATAAATTTTTTTTAAACAAGTAACTATTTAATTTCCAGGCGGATCATAAGGTACAAAAGCAATTACTAAAAACATTGCAAAAAGAGCACCACAACATTCAGTCAATTAGGTGGTAAAAGTTTTGTGGCGAAAATTTCCAGTAATTAAGTTTAATTATGAAGTCCCAGTTGACCTGCAAAAAGACTATCGAAAACGATAGCGTGAAAAAAAGTGCTAGGATTCCGCATAAAGGAAAAAAAATGAAGAATCTTTCAAAGAAAGCTTCGCGGAGGCAGTAACGTTGTTACTTTTGTGAGTATCAAAGTTGTAAAAAAAAAAAGTCAACAGCATAAATTAAGGAAAAACGGTGCAATGCCCCTCATTACGCCATAAGTTACACTGTGTCTAGTCGAAATAGAAAAAAAAAACACGTTAAACAGTTACAAAAATAATTTTTTTGTTTATGTTGACGATGACACATACACAAAAACACATAAAACATCCTAAACAATGGATGACAAGAAAAAACAATACTATGTCTTAGTTGACAGTTAAATATTTTAACGAAAAAGAAAAACAACAATCCTGTAAATATTATTTCCTATTTTTAAAAGAAAAGAGTTTGAATTAATAACGTGTAATAAAAACCAATTACAAAAGGGGGATCTCAAGTCGTTAAATGGATCGTGAATGAAAGTGAGAGAATCAATTGATATAAAAAAAGTAGTTTTTATTGATGGAGTCTTATTATAGACTTCTTTTTGCGGTGGATGTTTTAACCGCGAACAATTTTTCTCATAAATATATATGAAATATAATATTATCAATCATGGGAATATGTTACTTTTAAATATATATTATTCTTTCTAATAATATTTGAAAATAATAAGTAACTTTGTTCTTTTTTATAACAATATAGTAATAATTTTTATATAATATATAATACTTAATTTTAAATATATATATATTATAATTTAAACGTGAACAGTTTAAAAACCAATGGCAATATTTCAATGTGATTGTTATTTATTGTTTATTATTTAACAGAAATAATAAGCAGTAAAATGTTTGATAAAGATTTTATAAAATAAAAAAAGAAAATATGAAAGTTACGGTAAAAGTAACAAATAGAAAAATATTTTATTTTGAGAAAATTAAAATTTTAATTTTGAATTAAAGAAATTTAATTTTCCAATGAAAGTAATATTGAAAAATAATATAATTTTTAAGATGAATTTTTTCTTTTAAAGAAAACAAGACGGTATTTAGGAATAGTTACTTCTTTCGTGTTATAATAAAGAACTAGTTACTTTTTAAAAGTGACAATTCCATGAATTGATTGAAATTTGTCAAAAAAAAAAAAAAAAATTTATTTTGCTAGACAATGGATTTGTTTTACCATCGTCTCAATTGGCTCGTCGTATAAAGAATACATTTAAAATTTTTGCTGTATTCAAATTCAATAGATTGTGCATAATTCTTAAAGAAAAAAATATTTTGAAACTTACAATTTAACGTACAGTTAGCACATCAATTCCAAAAATATTGACGATTGCAACAATCTAAAACAAATTATTATTATGAATAAAAAAATTCGATAACTATTAATAGAGAAAAAAGAAGAAAAAATTAATTTACCAAATTAATTAATGAAACTTATTTATTAATATAGTAAAATTATATTTAAAAATTATTAAGAATATACATTAATTAATATTATAAATATTTATTAATAAATTCTTTTTTTCAAATTTATATTAAAATCAATTCCAGTTATCATTTTATGAAAATGAAAATTAGATAAGGTTTTTTTCATTATTAATAATTTTCATTTGTTTTAGATTGTTTTAAATACAGTCATAATATTTTTGGTTTTGATAATTCTTACACCTACAGAATTAAGAAAATATTTGTATACAGAGCACGACTACTGCGGGATAAAAAAAACTCTAATTTAGTAATTTCGACTAATTCGATTATTATTTTTTTTTGTAACATTTTTTTATCCTCTAAAAAGCAATAATTTACTTCTATTTTGTGTTTTTTTTTTTGACGACAAAAATTAAAAGAATTTTGTTATTTCGAAATTTATTTTATGTTTAAATATGTAGAGACTATATATATTTTTTTGTTTATTGAAAATTATATTTGATTGGCTATATACATAATGAAATTTTATGTATGATGTGAAATTATTATTTGTTGTTGATGAACTCGTCACGTCAAAAAACAAAAAAAACAAAATCTTTTACTTGAAAATACTTTTGGATTGTTAATCCTTTCAAGAATGAATTAATATTATCTACGTAAATGTTATAATTTTTCAATTGTAATTGATTAATTTTAATTAATTTATTTTAATTAATTTTTATTAATTATTTTTCATTGGATTTTAATGTGAAAAGTTTATAACTTACATTTATGGAGATTTTTTCTTTCAATCCATGGGTTTAAAGTTAAAAAGGAGTTTTGCTCACACTTAAAGCTATTCAACTTGAAATATGGCTTTATAAATTTAGCTTATTAATTAATTATTAATTAATGTATATAATATTTTGCGTACACTGCAATAACAATTAATTTTATTGACATAGAAATTGAATTCCTTCAACAAAAAAAATAAATAAATAAAAGAAAAGAAAAAAATCAAAAAATCATTGAATTCTAGAATATTAATTTTATCTTTATGATAAACAAAATTTTTTTTGAAAAATTTAAATTTTACAAAACGATATAAAATATTATATTTATATGATTCTTTCTCACAACGATAGAATTAAAAATTACAAAAATTGCGATAAAAACTGAATCTTTTATAACGATTTTAGTTGCTATTTAAAAATATATATAAAAATTTCCGAAAAAGAAAAAAAAAAATAATTCAAAAATATAATTTTCTTTGATAAAATGTGAAATTAATTAAATTTTATTTAATTAACACGATAATAATTGTTCACGAATCAAAGAACAAACCATTTTTAATAAAAAATGGAAAATTTTTGTTTTTTTTCAAAGAGGAAAAATAAAACGAAATATATTACGAATAACATAATTATTTGTAAGACAATTCCCAGTGGCATTGTTACAGTGTAAAAAGAAAAATATGTAACATCCTGCAGCGATGTCGTGCAACTAAAAAATATACTTGTATTTTATCTACTTTGTAAATACGTTACTTATTAGAGTAGAGATTTCGAAGTTTATAAAACTCCCGATTTCTTTATTAAAATATGAAAAGAAAATTCTTTTTTAAAATATTTATATTTACTTTTTTCTAAAAATGTTTTTTTTTATATTAACAAAAATTTTTAAAATTAAATGAATTTTGCACAATATGTTATAATTATTCTCATTAATTAAGGAATCGTTTATCTAATTTATAAGCCCTTTTTTTCAAAAAATTTCGAGATCTTTATTCTAGTTATTATATTTTATATACATCGTTGATTGTGTTCATGTGGTTTTGAATGGTTTTTTCTTATTATATAAATAAGAAAAGGAAAACATTCACCATAGAACCTGCATGACTCAGATGTTTGTTAAGATTTTTACAAAAATCCTTTCAGTCTGAATGTGAAAAAAAAATTCTTAATGTATGCGACATTCATTGTAATCCAGCGAATAGCGATTTTCTTTGAATTCAATTTTTCGAGTTATTTATAATGTAGCAAAAGAAAAAAAAACTCGAAAAATTCAACTATTGCAATTGAAGTCTTGCAAAGGGACAAAAATTTATTATAAAGTGTAAAAAACAAAACAAAAAAACAACCCGGTAGAAAAGACATATACTTTCTTATTCTTCAATGTCGAATTATTTCAAATGGGAAAAAATTTGCAAAAGAAAAAAATTATTGTGCAAAATTTATCCCATTTGAAGTATTTGATTAACGGGCCTAAGTTTACCATAATTAGAAATCCGTGGTTATGGTCAGTTTAAGTGTCTGTTGAATAATTGTTATTACCAATGAATCAAAAAATTGTTTCTTTGAGAGAAAAAATAACGAGAAAATGAAAAATGTAATTTACAAAAAAAAAATTAATTTAAATTATTTTTTTATGCATTTTTTTTTAAATTTAAGAAATTCTTTTTAAATTCTCTACTGAAAATTTACCAAAATTATGACTTCAGATATTAAATATGTTTTTTTTTTTTTTTAAGAAATGAATCATAAAAATAACAGACCCTTAAACATAATCGAAAGTATTCGACACCTTACTGATACCGCTTTTTAAAGTCTTTTTAATGAATAAAACAAATTGACTAATTGGTATTTCAACGAAAATTAAGATCGAGGAGCCTTTTCCATCTGCGTCTTTCTTAAGGGCGCGTGGCGTGCTGAAAGTATCGCAAAATTTGACAAAAAAAGAAAATTTTCTTTTAAAAGAATTATTATTGTTTATCTACGAGCGATCGTTTTATTTAAAAAGCCGCTTCTTATCTCCTTGTAAATACTGCAAAAGTGAATTGTAAATATTTTTGAATCGATATTCTTTGCAGATTATCAATAATACAATCATTGTTTAGAATGGCTAGAACTTCGCTTGTTAATATTCGACAAAAACAAACAAAACAAACGAAAAAAAAATGTTGTAAAACCCTTGAATTCGTTAAAGTAAAAATTAACAATTTTTACTTTAATGATACTTCAGTTGAATGATTGAAAATCCTAATAATCAGTATTACAAATTTTATTTCTATTAAAAAAAAAGAAAATCACTGCTAAATTTTCTAAAGTCAAATTTCTCTAAGCTTATTTTATAAATGCGCACGTATTTTTTTTTTTTGTTTACCTTTTTAAACTCACGAGTGATTTTGATGATTAAAAAACAATTTCTTAAAAAGAAGAGTAAAAATTACCCGTGCGTGTTATAAAGCAATCTTAAGGAATATTTTTTTATCAAGAAAATTGATTAATGGTGTTCAAATTTCGGATACTGAGGAACTTGTGCAATAGCGTTAAATTGTCAGTTCCGAATTTTGCTTAAAAGAAAAACACCAGATCATTTTTTTCTTAAATTGCCCCCACAAAACGTCATATTGACGAAAAAAAAAAGTAATAAGAAAATAAAAATTTGCAAAGCACGCCCACGCTGATTCGCAAGAGCGGAAACAGCTCCATTATGTAGTTCTTTTATAAAATATTTGAAAACAGAACTTGAAAAAGTAAAAAAAAAAAAAAGTAGCGTAAAATGTATTTACATGCATAATTTTTAATGAAATTAATTCATAATCTTAATGATTTAATATGGATTCTGCTGTAATGATCGGAGGTCTTTGACCTACATGCGTTATTAGTTATTGTGTCAAGACTGAGCTATTGAAGACTTCGTAGAGGCGGATCATTTTTGTAAATAATGCTGCTGAAAATATATATGTACAAATCATAAATGATTTATTTTTTTTTCTCAATTTTAGAATATCCTGTTCTCGACTTTTTTTTTATCGTTTGGAAATTTTTCACAACTTAAATAAAAAAAAAATTGCAATAATTTTTTGAAAATATTTGAAAAAATATTTTTAATTTAAAGCAAAATTTAATTAAAAATGCGCTTGTTAAAAACGAAATAAACGCTATTGTGTTCTTATTAGTATTTTTAAATGATATATTTCATTTTCAAAAAAAAAAAAAATACTCAGGAAAGGAGTTTGGAGAAACAAAATCGGGATTCATTAGCATGTGAATTTATGATTCTTCTCAGATAATATAAAAATATACAAATTTCAACCGATCCGTCGACAAATAGCGTAGAGTTCATTTTTTCTGCAATTTTTCCCTGCAGAATTGTGACCACTGACGCAAAAAAAATATATATATAATCAAATATTAATTTTCTTCCAAAGAATTTAACGTAGATAAACGGAACAAACAAACAAAAAAACATTGTAAGAAATATTATTAACAGTGTAAAAAAAATCTCGAGAATTAATAAATAACGAGATATTTTTTTTTTGTGTTATAAAAAATGCAATATATAAGTTTTTATAATTTATAAAAAATGAATACGATGAATGAAAAATAAAATTGCACTGTCGGTCCCTTTTTTTTTTAAATTACAACCTTAGAATCTTAAGATATTCACCATTTTTTTTCTTTTTAAATGTTTGATTCGCGTTTAATACTTCAATATCTACAGCTGAGGGATTATTTACAATGGGGAAATATAGATAACATTTTTTTTCTTTTCGTCTCTTGAATTTTGTATAGTCGCTACATCAATCTAGGCTTCTTATTCAATATAGATATCCTCTATTGGGAAAGCAGTCTCAATGAATTTGGTGTAGAATCGATGAAAGGCTCGTCTGTAAATTAAGACACTATTTTTTAATAGTGCTTATTTATTCAAAAATATTAATAAAAGAAAATTGTTTGTATTGTCAATAATTTTTAACAGTAAATCAGGTTTTTTTTTTTTTTGCATTTTTACGTAGTTTAAAAAAATTATTCTAAATTGAAAATTAACATTTTGCAATTTGTTTTTTATTTTATAAACTTACCCAACAGCTTCAGCAACTGGTCGAGTGGATTCCTGACCAATGAACACGTGACAAGCAAACCTTTGCAATGTTGGATGTTTCGTGATAAAACCAAGATAACGATGATCGTGGGGATGAAATGCACAGAAGGATACGTTTTTCAATGAATAGAAATAATCGTGACAAGGGCCTCGATTTTTCTACAAGAGAAAGACAATTTCAAATTTATTTCAAATTAATTAATTGACCATTTAATACTAACTAATAAGTAAAACTTGTTAATTTTTCACAAATTTTTTTTGTTGCACTTACTGGAAGTTTGCTTCGGTCTACCATTCGAAGACCTTGATCGGAAACCTCAAGAATGCAACTTTGGGAATTAGGAGAAGATTGAGACGTGTTTCCGACAATTCTTCGCACAGCCTGACAAACGACACTTGTCCCCTTGTGAGCCAATGTCTCAACTGAACCCAAATATCCCAAAAGATATCGTTCCCTTTTCACTTTTGGTGCTGTTGGATCAAAATCACTGTAATCCATATCAACCACATAGGCAGACGGGAATATTCCCTGACGTCCAGTTCTTAAATTCACACCTGCAAAAAAATTAATATTATACAAAATTAATTATTATTATTATTATACAAAATAAATTCTCTCCCCCTACAAAAAAAAGAAACCAACCTTCACACCAAAGATCATCAGCTTCCTTCTGAACATAAATCGGATCACCTATTTCAAGATCAATTTCATCATGATGACGAGGAACGAATTTATGCAAACCTCTGTGAGTTGCTTCCAATAATTCGAGTTGTGTAAAAGGTACACCTACACTTCCTGTTAGAAATAGAAATAGGTAAAAAAAGATTGTTCTAAATAAATTTTTTGAACGTAAAAGAAAAAATTGTTATACAAGGATAAATAAATTTTAGAAAATTGTAATTTTTGGAACTATTCTATTTTTTTACCAGGTGTACTGTCAGGTGAGACAGAGTCGATATTTTGAAGAGTACTGCAGGGAATTGGTGATACACTTTTGGGACCATTGTCAGGTGAATGAGCAGTCGAGTGGCCGCTGTCGGTTGCCATTCTTTCACTATCAGGAGAACTGTCCTCGTGACGTAATCTAGTGTGAGATTTTCTCAGGATCAAATGATGTCTTCCTGATGATGAATTTGTCGCCGCTGCCGCTGCCGCCGCTCCCAATTCTTCTGCCAACGACATTTGACCCGTATTTACAAAAGCTGCAAATTTTAAAATTCAAGTAAAATGAATAGGATAATTTTTTTCTCTTCTCTATTTATTTATATAATAAATATAAATTATTTTTATATTAATTTATATAAATATAAATTGTTTATTTTTATATTAATTCTTTATATAATTTATTTTTCACGTGACAAATTATAGAATAGTAAATTTTTTGTCAGTAAAAAAAATGATAAATTACCCTTTTTATTTTTAGGGATTTCGGGAAGTCTTCGACGCTTACGTTCCATTCCACCGCTATTAGGTCGATGCTCGGGAGTTGCCCAGGAACTCAATGAGGAACATGAATCGCCAACATCGCTTACGACACTGTCGCGACCCTCGCTTCCATTTCGAAGACTGCCATTAAGTCCTGGACCGTAGATCGATCTTCCTCTGCTGTTCAGTCCATCAAACAAGCTATTAACACCAAAGGACAATCGAAATTTTCAGGCTAACTACTTAACATGCTCTAGGGAAAAAGAAATTTACACACAGTGATGCGGGAATTTTTCATCAAATGGTTCCAAGCAATTTTTTTTTCTTATTACAATTATAAATAAATTTAGTCAAAATTATATCACTTTAATTATTTTTCAACCAATTTCGATAATTTTAATCTTAAAATCTTAACGTTTGAAATTTAAAAAGTTCCTTTTCAGAAGAATTAATTTCAATTTATTTCAAATATGCGATTTAAAATGTTTTGTTACAAAAATTAATTAATGCAACGCTTTTCTTTCTTCAGAACCATTTGATTATTTTCTGAACAGAAGGGTCTATTTTTAATATTGTTTCTCTAGCATTCAAAATTCAAATAACTTGCGCGAAAAATATATACGAGCATAAAAATTTAATAATTAATTTAAAATCAAATGAGGCAATGTTGAAATTTCTCACTCGCTGATGTACTATACTAATAAACAAAAGGTTACAGAATTTCTACTTTATTGGTTATTTATCTTAATTATATAATAAATTAATAATAATTTTTCATTCATTATTATTCTAAAAAAAAACTACGTCAATACAACGCAAATAGAAGTAAGTGAATTCTAATTTTCCAACAAAAAAGAAAAAAAAAGAACAAAATCGATACAAAGAAAAAAAAATATTGTAATAATTTTAAAAGAAAAATACCATACCTAAAATCACTGTCAGCCACTATGGAGCATCGATGTTCAAATTCAACTTCACTGTCCGGTGAACTGTGTCCACTTTGATTTTGATGCCTATGAATGACGACAACATCCTCATCTTCAGAATCCACGACATCACGACATGATCTACTTCCAACATCCGCATCACTTCCCTGTGACGAGGTGGGCGAATCGTCGACCATAACATCATGAACAAGTCTACAACAGAGCATATAAATAAAGATTTTTTTTCTCTCTCTCTCTCTCCCTTAAGTTAAAAATAATAGGTCACTTAAATTATTAAATATATGGAGGTGAAAAAGAATAAAAGCAAAATAATTCATCAATTTTTTTATTTTTCTTTTTTAATTATACTTTGTCAAACACTTCGATATTGAAAATAAAACGCGAAAGAAGACAAATGGTACATGATAAAAAATGTCATTTTGTATCATTATGACAGTGACAAGATTTTGATATTATTTTGTTTTTTTTCTCGTCTCGAAACAAAAGCTGTAGAATTTTTGTTTTGAAATTGAAATTAAATTTGTAATATTTTTTTTCTATTTTGTATTAACAATTTAATTTCAATTTTAACTGATAATTAATAAATGTTTTTTTTCCCGATGATTTCGAGTTTTCACAAAGTTTTCAAAATATTCAGAAATAAAAGAAAATATTATGAATAATTTGGAAATTTTAATTGCACAAATTTAAAAAGAAAAGATTTAAGAAGGGAAAATCTTTTCACAAATCTAATTTGATGTAACAAACTCTTATCTTTTGTTTTTCCCTTAAAAAGAAATTTTTTTGAGAACAATATACCTGTTGAATGAGGAAAATGAAGGATTCAAAATAGAAAATGATGATAATATTGAAAATATACAATATAAAAAGGGGGAAAAAACGATGTGACCGCAGAGATGCAGATTGTGCTTTATGCGGCAGTCGAGCATCGATTTGTTGGCACAAGTGAAAAATAAAGAGCTGTCTCTCTGTGAATATATACCTATATATATATGGGAGGCTTGAGTTGTACATACAGGTATTCAAAGAGTGGAAAAAGAACATGCCTCTGTACTCTTCACTTTAAAAAAAAAAGCTCTTTACATATTCGTCTTCTTATATTTCTTCATGTATATATATTATTCGTCTACAATGTAGAAAGAAAAAAAAATAGATTATCTCTATATCTGTGAGACAACTCCTTGAGATACTTTTCCAGGGGGTTCAAGGAGGCTCACAAAAAGGTGTCTTTCTCCTTTTTCGAACTTTTACTTTTCAAGTGATATAAACAAAAATTCTAAAAATACTACTTTATTACCAAATCTCCATTAATTAGAACTAAAAATATTTACATATTATTTTTTTTTCAGTAATTAACCATAAAATCTAAAAATAAAACCATTTAGTAATATTTTTAATTCTTTAATTCGATTCATTCCATGATTCTTCAGTTATGAAAAATTAATTTTTTCTCGCAAATTAAAATTGACAAAAAAGCAAAATGAAAATATGCCATTGAATTTTAAAATAACAGCATTTTGTTTCTTTAATTAAGGAAATAATAAATAAATAAATAAAATATGTTACTAATTGATTGATTTTGATTCCATAAAAATTCTATCTCGATTTCAAAAGAAAATATAAAAGTTAATTAAAGTTTCGTTCAATTTCGAAAGTTTTTTCTTCCCCAGGAAACCGAATCCCCCCTCCCCCCACCTTATCAAATTCCCTATCGCAACCCTTTCGTGAAATTGAAGGTTTTCGAAGAAAAATGTACAATTCCCTTGATAGACAATTCTAAAATAAAAAAATAACAGGATTTACGATTTATTTTTAACGTAAATGAAAAGAAATTGAAAAACGGAGTTAATGCGCGACAAATTTATCACTTATATTTATTAAAAATTCAAGTTCCTTACGTGCTCCACTTTTATGCCCTCCTTTAGAAAATAATACGCCAATTGGAAATTTTTCCGATTTTCAAAAAAAAAATTTTACAATGTTGTGAATAAAATGTCATGTTATTTTCTATATTTATTTATTTTTTTTAATTTCTTTTTGAACATCTTTCTTAAATAAGAGGGCGAGACTAATCCATAAACGGTCCATATAACTTCTCTTCCTTCTTCGTATGTCTTCTCTATCTTAAAAATTTGTGCAAAAATGACCGAAATTGAAATAATATTGAAAGATTAATTAATTTTTTTTTTAATTTGCGTCGAAGAAAGGAAAAAGCAGAAAAGTGGAAAAATCTGTCTCGTGAGAAGTATTGTCTAAGGAAATGTCAAACAACTATGAGGAGATTTTTTTTTGATGAATTTCGCGAAAAGAAAGGTGAATTTTTTTTTTTTTTTTGAAAACTCACCTGTAATTAGAGACGGGGGCTTTGATGTGTTGGGGAAGTCTTTCGAAATAACGTCGAAACTCCTCGAATTCAATGTCGGCCATTCTTGCGATGACCGTCAGTCCTGGAGATGGTGGAGGTCGAAACCCAGAGGGGACCAACGTGAAATCGTCGCGTCGCTGCCGTCGAGTTTTCCCCTATTGATTCTGGCGAGGATGACGCGCGCATATCACCCCACGTCAAACGCCTCCACCTTCGCCAATATATATATACACATATTCAGCAAAGAAAAATTATTTAACATCGGCAATAGACTTGCGCCTACATTCGACCGATTTTAATTTTTCACTGGCAAAAAGAAATGTGTCCACTTTTAGGTGTTTGCAATTTTTTCTTTTGGTCCCTTTTTGGTCCTCATCTTCAGGTACCTGTAAATTTAAATTCTAATGAGAAATATGAACAGAAAAACAATTTTAATATTTTATAATTTTTTTTCTATAATAGCTCACATTATAATATAGAGAATACGATAAAAGGCAATTTTCCCCAATTAACGAAAATAGGAGAAAAAAATAAAAAAAATAAATGAAAAACAATAGCAATAAAATTAATTATAAAAATTAAAAATAGAAAGCAATTTGTAAATTAAAAATAACAGGAAGTAAAGGCAAAAAAAAGTTTAGAATAGAGTTGATTTCTTTTTCTATTTACAATTAGAGAAAGTATCAATTTAAAAGACTGAAGTATAGAAGAATATTGAAAAAATTTGCGAAAAATTTCCGTACCCATAAAAATTGTATACGGCTCATTATTATTTGCATATACTTTTTTTGCATCTAGTTCTAATTTTTCCTTCATTCGTGCCGAGAGTTCATCTTGAGAGGATCTGTATGTCAACTGACACTGAATATCCGTCTGCAGTTCAATGAAAAGCATTGTGAAGAACACTTAAAAAATAATTATTCTCCTTCTTATTGAAATCTGAACAAAATTAGAAAGTAAATTCTAAATATATATATACATATTTCCGCTGTGAACTTGAAATAAAAAAAATTAAATTAAAAATAACAAATTAATTGAAAAAATTAATTGTTAAAGTAATTGGTTTTAAAATAATTGTATTTACAATATATAGTTGCGAAAAAAAATTAGAATAATTTTTTCCTTACCGAAAATTCATCTTCGTGGATCATTTTTTACTATAGATATTTTTCAGCGACATTCCTTCTTGACTTTGATAATAATCATTTATAATAGTAAAATAGTGCAATCCGAACGTCAAGCTTTCAATTAATGCTTTTGAATCGAATCTTTTGTTGAATGAACAGGTTGTGTAACTATCCTCAGAAATCTCTCTCGAACCAAGAGAAGAGCATTGTGGTGGAAAATGGAATTCATCCTTATAGGTGGTCCCCCCAAGGGGTTTTCCTCCCCACCCATGTAAAATGCTAAATATTCGAAGGAAACGATGCGGGCAACTCTAAGTGATTATATCATTTCCGTTCTTGTTCAGGACACCATTTGAAATCTGTAACATTTGGAAATTTGTATCAATTTTCAAAGAAATGATTTACATTCTCAAATTATGATAATTAACGAAAAAATTAAAAAAAAAAACAATAAGTAATTAATAATAAATGTACCTAAATAATGTCTTGTATCGTCTGTTTTAATGAATATAAAAAAAGTAAATAATAAAGAATAATAAAACAATAAATAAAAGTAACCTAATTTTCTCTGAATTTTGAGAAATGCAATGATGTGAAAAATTTCCTTTATTTTTTTGACGTAAACGGCATAAATAGTTATTTTTGAACAAAGGATATGTTAAAGGTTTTGCATTAGTCTTCGAGGGGGAGGAGGCAGTAGGGAACAAAAATATACGGCAGAAATCGTCTGGAAACACTTGATTCCATTAGTGTTAATAAAAAAACCTGGTGGTTTTATTCAAGGAGGTCATTCGGTGGTGGTGGTTGCGGTGTGTGATAACAGTAAGTGATGGGCCTCGGTAATGTGCTGCATCTACTTTATGCCAAAGAGAAGGAAAAACTCCCTTGAGGCGAATCGAGCTTTGATTAAAGATTGTGTCTTGGTCGATTCTCACATTTCTTTAAAGAAAAAAAAAATGCTTTACTCACCCCTCAAAAAAGAGTTGTATAAACATTAAAAATTTTATTTTTCAATTCGAAATAATAATATTCTAATTTTTTAAGAATTATTTTTGCTTTCATCAATTATCAATTTCATTAATTTAATTAAAATATTTTCTAAATTCTCTTTTTCAAGCGAATTTGCTTTATAATTTTTTAGTTTTAAAAATTCTAATTTTCTATATTACACGTAGTTAGGAGAAAAATAAAAAAAGAATAAATTAAGATTAGTTTTTTTAAGAACTAAAATAAAAAGAATCGCGATTTGCACAATTCGGAATAAACACTTTTTGCAATTTGAACGAAAGAAATTAAAAATTTTGAAAAATTGAACTGAACAAAATTCAGAACAATTATAATAAAGTGGAAAAATATTTATAAGCGGCCTTCGAAATCAGAAGTTACAATTGTTAAAGTTATAAGAAAAAAAAAAACAGGGATGAGGAATATTGAAAGAAGAAAAAGAAGAAGATGCATTCTGCACCAATGAGAAATTTTCCACCCTCGAGTCGAGGACCAATCGGAGTTTGGATTTTCATTCAAGAAAACGACCCTTGTGGAGGGGTTGAAAGCTTAAAGAGCTTGCAATCAAACGGAAAAGGACACAGTTACCATCTCGACATCCCTCAACAAGTGGTTTTTTGTTTTTCTTTGTTGAACAATAAGAATTTCCTCAAATTTCCATTACTTTTCCGTAAAAAAAAGCAAGACTAAGATTTTTTTTTTGTAAAAAAAAAGTTCAGTGTGTCTTTGGTGAGATTTCTCAAAAATGAGTGGTTCCGGAAAAGGTCTTTTGGGAATGTGGTTGTACAGAAGAGGCGAGGAATGGACAATTAAAGAAGGAAGTCCTATTCATAAACCACGAAATGTGAGTTATTTCAATCTGTGATTGTAATTTTTAATTGTAAACGAAAAAATTTAATTTTCTTTTTAGAAAAAAAGCAAAAAAAAAAATGTTTTAATTAATTTTAAAAAGCTTCATTTTAATTTGAATTATTTTTTTGTTACTTATTTTTCATTATCAAATATATTTTTTATTTTCCTCTATTTTATTTCAATTTTAATTTATTATTTTTAATTATCAAATAGGAAATTTTTGTAAAAAAAAAATAAATTTTAATTGAGTTCATATTTTTTTCTACAAAAAATATTAAATTAAATAAAAAAAACTATCAAAATATTAAATACGTAGATTACTCACTTGGAGAAAGGAAATGAGACGAAAAATTCCGTTGTCTTCTCCTTGAAGAATCAAGTTGGCGGCTTAGCTCGTGCTTTGCAAGTGTTTCAAGTTAGTAATTATTTTTAAAATCCAAAATATGAAATTAAAAGAATTTTTAGTGGTAAATAAATTTTTTTTTTACCTTTAACAAGGATCTTGGCGTAAATGTGGTGCATATTGAATCGAGAAAGTCTGCGAGACGGGGGTCGGAGTATGAAATTTTGGTAGACGTTGAATGTGACTCGAGAAAAATGGAACAATTAACAAGAATGTTAAGTCGCGAGGTAGCGGCTATAAATCTTTCCCAATATGAAGAAACTGGGACCGTTCCTCATTCACCACACGCTCCCATGCTCTCTGCAGCTCCCAGTTTTGGTAGGCTTTTTTGTAAAATAGAATGAAAATCAACTATTATAAAAATTTTCCTTACTTAAAAATAAAAATTCATAACGTTAAATATCTTTAAAAAAAACTTACAGATTTCAGTGAAGTGAATATGCAATGGTTTCCAAGAAAAATTGCCGATCTTGATAATGCTCAAAAAGTTCTCATGTACGGTTCTGAACTTGATGCCGATCATCCTGTATGGTTCTATTTTTTATTTTCTATAAATTAAAAAGTACATTCAATAAAAATAGTCCATAATTTTTCAAATTGTAAATATATTTCAGGGTTTCAAAGATCCCGTTTATCGCAAGCGACGTGAACAATTTGCCGATATTGCTAATAATTACAGGCAGTAAGTTTTCAGGAAAAAATAACAAACAAACAATTCGATTATGTATAAAATAGAAAAACAAAAATCATTTAAATAATAAATAATTTTTACAGTGGACAACCAATTCCCAGGATTCAATATACACAGGAGGAAATAAAAACTTGGTAATGATAAATATTGTTTCGATTTTAAATTTTTTCATTAAAACTTTTTTCTTTGATAAATTTTATTTCATTTTTTCTATTTTGTATTCTATTTTCACTGATTTTGAATATTTTATTCTTTTTTTCCCACTTTCTCAATTTTAATGATTTCAATTATAAAAAATAATTATTTAACATCTTTCTCGTATTTATAAAGGAGAAAAATTAGAAAAATTTAACGATTTGTCTTATCAGCAAAGTTTTTAACAATAATAATAATAATAATGATACGAAAAGTAAGTTGGAAAAAAATTCAAACGTGTTTCCTCGATCACGAAGGCAATTGATCACAGATATTTTTTTTTTCAAGAATCTCGTTTTCTTTTTTTTTCATTCCTTTTTTCCCTAGTTTTCTCTAGTATTGAATCTGTAGCTTTAACGTTACTTCTTGAATTTAAGACGACAACCTTAGTAGATCGGAGAGAATTAAGGATGCTTTCTAGTATTGAATACGTCTTAATTGCCCTGATTTGATTCATTTCGAAGCGAAGTGTTAATGCAGTTTGTTGTTCATATATCAAACGAAAGTTTTTCTTTTTTTTTCTGGTAAATACTAACAATAAAATTCAATTTCCTTCATTTTTCAACGAGAATTATTTTAAATTATCCGCTTTTTAACAAAATAATTTTCAACAACTTGTCTGTAAAGTCAATTTCAAAGGAAATTTTATTTTATTTTTTATTGATTGAATTTTCTAATTTCATTAATTGAAAATATTTATATGAAATATTTATATTATAAATATTTTCTAAATTAATATTTTTAGGGGAATAATATTTCGCGAACTACATCAGTTGTATTTGAAATTTGCCTGCAAAGAATATCTTGACAATTGGCCAAAATTGGAAAAATATTGCGGTTACAGAGAAGACAATATTCCTCAACTGCAAGATGTCAGCTCATTTTTGAAAAGTAAGGGGCCGAGAGTAATAAAACAAAGAATCCTTAAACAGAGTGTCAATAAAATAAAAAAATAAATAAATACTTACAATTTTATGCTTTCTCTTATATAGGAATGACGGGATTTCAGTTACGACCTGTTGCTGGTTATTTATCACCCCGAGACTTTTTATCTGGACTTGCATTTCGTGTCTTTCATTGCACTCAATATATTCGCCATTCATCTGATCCATTTTACACACCAGAGCCGTGAGTTTCAAAAACAAAAGTTCCTGAAACAAATTAAATTAGATAGTACAAAATTAAACTAATTAAAAATTGGAAAAAATTTTCAACCACTGGAAATGAAAATATTATTTTAAACAAAAATATAAATAAACTAATTATTTCTTATCCTTGAATAATAAAAATTAGTATAAAAAAAATTACAAGTATTTATTTTTATTGCGTAATAAAATCAATAAAATTAAATATTGGAATTATTTTAACGGAATTAAATTTATAAATCAACAAATTTTCTTAATGGGACATTTTAGGGACTGTTGTCACGAGCTTTTAGGTCATATGCCTCTGTTGGCAAATCCCAGTTTTGCTCAGTTTTCACAAGAACTTGGTCTCGCATCTCTTGGAGCTTCCGACGAAGACATTGATAAATTGGCCACGGTGAGATTCAAATTAAATTGTATAAATTGACATTTAAATAAAAAATTCTTGTTGAATTACTTTAGGTACAGTAGTTTTAATTAATTTTAAATAAAAATTCCTCTTAATTTTTAAATTTGAATCTCAAATTTCAGTTATATTTCTTTACTGTGGAATTCGGCTTGTGCAAACAAGACGGAAATCTTCGTGTTTACGGTGCTGGGCTTTTATCTTCAGTTGCTGAATTAAGACACGCCGTGACTGCGCCGGAAAAAACTTTTAGATTCGATCCAGAAGTCACTTGTAAACAAGAATGCATTATAACTGCCTTTCAAAATGCATATTACTACACAGATAGTATTGAAGAGGCGAAAGAAAAAATGAGGTATTCGCAGTAATTTAAATTATTTAAAAAAATATAATATTAATACTAAAAAAAAAATGTAATAATACCTGTTTTTAATTGTAGAGAGTTTGCTAATCAAATTCAACGGCCATTTGGTCTGCGATACAATCCTTATACACAATCAGTTGATGTTTTAACGGATGCACAAAAAATTACTGCACTTGTCAGCGAATTACGTGGTGAATTCTGTATTGTCTCAAATGCTCTTCGCAAAATTCATGAACAAGATGACACAGTTGATATTGAAAGTATCACCAATTTATTGACCCATGGAATTGATATTCCTGCAGAGAGTTCATCAGAAAGTGATGATGACAAAAGTCCCAATGAGAGAATGAAAAATAAGAATCCAGAGAATTAAGAAAATTTCTTCAGCTCTTCTATTTTTTCCTGCAAGCAAGGTTTATTAATGAAATATTACATATGTAAACAAATAGATACATATACTTATTACAGTTACAAATAATTTTAAATAATTCTTTGAAATCTAGGAACCGCAAAATAGATGAAAGTGTTATACCGAATTAAAGTTGTTTTATCAAACATAATATATTGAGATAATGTTAAATATTTATCAAGTTTAATTGTAAATATTTCTTGTATAACTATTTCGTGTCGTTTGAAATTTAATAAAGTCTTCAAAATATTGACATCAATAGAAAAACAAACTGCTGGAACAAAAAACTTAACCTCAAATAAACATTGTCGCACATGATTTAATGACTGTTGATTGATTATCACCATTTGCGTAATAAATAATTATGAATATTTATACTATAAACTGGTACAAAACATTACATATTGTAAATAGCAATTTTATATTAGTTATTATTTTTATTAAAAGAAAACTTTCTAATCAGTTACCTCATATGACAGTTGACAAAATAATCCCGCCAAGTATGTTTCCGTTTTTCAAATAATAAGTCGGTAAAGTACCGACAAACTAATTCCTAACTTCACAGAGGGCGTGACGAAAAATTCGAGATAAAGCGGAATTATTTAAATTGTTTGTCAATTCAGCACTCTCAACAAAAAAAAAGTAATGTATTATATATTTATAGAAGTAGTTTAATCAATAAAAGATAATAATTGTGATTAAATATGACACATTCTCTCTAGAGAGAGAATTATATTAAAACAGAAATTAAATAAATAAAATTTTTGCAAAAAAATTGTTAATAGAGATTCCACCAGATGGCGCGCAGTAAATATAATCGCGCTTGCGCATTAGCTACTTACTCCAATTTTATTGTGAAATTCTATTGTCAGTGCTTTATCAAAGTTGTGATATTTATCATTAAAAAAAGCTAAATTTGTCCATCAATTTATTAATTATACACATGTTATTACGAGTATAAAAAATACATTTCATGGATCGAGTGGCGTCACGTAAATTTACAGTGCCGAGGTAAAGTATTTATCAAACAGCATGTGTTCTATTTTCAGTTTAACCTCAAATTTTATAATTTTCTTAATTAAATTTCATTTTATTTGATTGTTTCATTATTCATAACAGTTTCACTTTTTCAATGTTTCATTAAATCTACATAAATTTGATTATTTGCTCTATTTTTTTGACACAAGTTAAAAGTTATTCTTTTATAACGTTTCTTGTTATTTGTTTTGAATCACGTTTTTTGTTTGTTTGACAACTCGAGTGTTAGAGGTTTTGTCAAATTTCATTTAACTCTAAAGTAGAATTTCGTAAAGTGCTTAGTGTGCTTTATTTTTTATGTTTACGAACATTGATTTTTATTAAATATATCTATAAATTTTTAGTTTCGATATGGACGATGACTCGGATTATGCGATGATTAAACGTATCAAAATGGAACCTGAAGCAATGTTATCACAAGATGATGATATAATGGCACAGTTACAGCAGGAAAGTTCTGATTTAGAAGTGGAACCGAGTTTCAGTTTAGAAGGAACGACAAATGGAGATGAAGGAAATGATGGCATTTTAATGCAACATATGGATATAAGAGAACCATTATCGAGGCTCAGAAGTCTTTTAGAGGAAAGACTTGGCGAGGATTTAACAGACTTTTCCTTCTGGTTACAGGACACTCAAATGGTATTTATACTCTAAACGCATTTTATTTTTATCACCATTGTTAAACTTATCTCTTCAATTAATTCAAAATCGTGTTACGTAATTTTATGTATCAAGGTTTTTTATATGTATACTTTAATTTTGAATCGGTTCGAAATAATGTTATCTTAATTTTAAATGTTATGTAATAAAATTGACATTTGGGGAATCAATTATGTAAAATAGTTGGAGTGTCACAAAAATTTGGTGGATCAGTGCGTTCAAGGAGAAGGTTTAGTGCAAGTAAACGTTCAAATTAGATTTGCACAAAGACGTATTAATATCGTTGACGTTTTAAAACCAGCCGATGATTACGTCGAATTAGTCGATCACAGTCGTAAGTAAATTTGCTTTTAAAGAAACGAACATTAAACATTAGGACATAATTTAAATGCGAAATTTACAGCTTCCACTACACCAGTATCTGACATGAAAAGTAATGTGATTAAGTGGACTATTGATCATCAGTACAAAAAAGAGCAGGTAATTGTTGAAAATTTTCAATAATTTCAAATTTTTAATATTATTAACAAATAATAATTTCAATATTTACTTTTCAGGAGAGATTGAAAATTCCATCGGATCCAAGAGATTGGACACAAACACAAGTAAAACACTGGCTTCAATGGGCAGTGAGACAATTTAATTTACCCTCCTTAAAATTGGCTGATTGGAATATAAGCGGCGCACAACTTTGCAATCTCACACATGACGAATTTAAAACCAAAGTTCCAACGGATCCAGGAGAAGTTTTTTGGACACATTTAGAATTGTTGAGAAAATGCAAATTTGTTGGTAATAAATTTTTTCTATTATCCATTTAATTTCATTCAATGTGAAAAAAATGTGGGATAAACTATTCTTTTATCCCTTTTTTGTAGCTGTCGTTCAAAATGATCCGCCATCATCGCCTGAAGTGAATTTGGAAGTAATACCGAAAGTAAAAACACAAAAATCAGTAAAAGCGAGAAATTTCACTAATCAAGTGTCGCGTGTTTATAATATGCCAATAGCAAATAATACAGAATCACCAATTACATTGGCAAGTTCAAGTCGAAGTGTCAATAGTGGTCAAATACAATTGTGGCAATTTCTATTGGAATTATTGACTGATCGTGAACATGTTGGTGTGATACATTGGGTTGGAACTGAAGGTGAATTTAAACTTAGTCAACCGGAAATTGTTGCACAATTATGGGGAAAGAGGAAAAATAAGCCAACAATGAATTATGAAAAATTGAGCCGAGCACTTCGTTATTATTACGATGGCGATATGATATCAAAGGTACATGGTAAACGATTTGTATATAAATTTGTCTGTGACTTGAAAGATTTATTGGGCTACTCGGCTGAAGATTTAAGTCGACTTGTCACCGAAGGCGCTGGAAGGTATTATAATGAAAATTTTCAATTCTAAAATTGCCTAAAAACAAATATATTTTCATTCGACAAAAAAAAAATATATATATATTGTTTTTTGTAAATATTTTTATTTTTTTTCTCTTAATTAATTTTTCGTCAAAATGATATTAAACCTAAAAAAAGAAAAAATAGCTTAATATGTTTTATTTGAAAATTTAATTATGATTTTTAAAAGTACGCATTTTATAGTTGTATAAAATTTGCAAAAAAGGTCCTTATTTTTTTTAAATATACATTCGACTTTGAAGAATTACGGGGACTGCAAAAAAAGCCTACATTATTATAATGATAATTTGATTAATTAACAAATAGAGATCTCGATGATAAGGGAGATCGTCAATTATTTGAAATTCATGTAAACTTTATTTACAAAAATATCAATATAGAAATCAAACTTTTATTATGTAAAACTGATACATATATATAGTACTAACTTATATTTCTACGAGTTTTTTAAGGGTAATAAAAAGTTTACAGTAGTTGTTATTGAAGGAAAAAAAGAAATACTATCTCTGTATTTTTTTAAAAAGAAAATAAAATACAATCATTAAAGGGAAATTTTTTTATTAAACAATTCTGTAAAGGTTCAAAATTTTAATAATGTTACAAATGATTTCAATAATAAAATTAAAAATAAATAAAAGGGAATAACTTTTTTACATCATGCCTTTCAACAATTTTTCTCTTACACACTTTTTATTTTGAATTTTTATCCTAAAGTATTAATTATTTTCTATATATTTTTAGGCATTTGCCTAACAAGAAAGTGAAAATATATTGAAAGTGACAAAAAAAAATACATACAAAGTCACTATAAATTTGCCAGATAGGAGATAATTTTATACGCAACGTTTAGAACGCAGCAATTCAGATAATTATAGTAACAGTAACGTATATATAGTACAAACGCACAAGTGACAGATCGGAGGCGAAATTACAGGGCTTAAAAATTTATTGTACAAAATATAAATTCGAAAATGAAATTGAAAAATGCCTTTCTTAGCGACAGTAAAAAAAAAGTCAATTTTATTCAAAATATACTAACAAAAACACTGAAAAAATTTTTTTATTTTATTCAAGAAATCAATTAATTGAGACACTTAAATATTTATTTCTATCAAATAATTTGTATTAGTCAATTAAATAGTATTTTCTTCAATTATCTCTAATGTAACAAACATGGAAAAAATCCTCTTTAAGAATAAATCCAAAGATATGACCGTTTCAGGTGTTATAGGGGAGAATGGAGAAAAATGCAACTGAGATAACATTTTGTCTAGGGCGAGATAACGTTTTCTTTTTTTCTTTCTTTCTTTCTTTCTTTTGCTCAATCTGATGTTTAAGGACTGACTTTTGATTGACAAAAGACAGTTTCTCATCGCCAATACCAGAGAATCTAGCCTGTGAGATATCAGACGCGACGTCACAAGTTAGGGTCTCAGGGAACCGGCGACGCGGCAGGCTTTGTATTTTGCCCGCCTGCCATATTGCCCTTTTCTCTCTGCTCAGCACTTCCGCCACTTTTACTCAATTTCCCTTTTACATTCTCCACACAGCACACCTTTCCGCTCTCTCTCTCTCTCTCTCTCTCTCTCTCTCTCTCTCTCTCTCTCTCTTTCTCTCGCTTTGCGAATTTGTGTTACGCTCTCTCATTTCATTTTCATTTTACCTCACAGTCGAGTAAATTCCCATTCTCTGAATAGATTGAATAGATAAAATATATAAACTCTATTTTAAAGTCAAATAACAGTAATAAATTACAAAAATAACCATTTAAGAGACATTTTTTCAGTACAAAAAAATATTTTTCTTATAATATTTTGTAACAATCTTTTTTCGATTTTGTTTGTTAATTTATCCGCTGATAAAGCGACTTGAATTTTTCCACATTGACAGAAATATTTTTCATATTTTGTTCTTTTAATTAAAATTAATTTTAATTATTTTTTTCTCCGTTTGTGTAAATTTTTTTTTGTTGAAATTTTATTTATAAACGCTAAGCGAAAAAAGATGCGATTGCGATGTATTTTTTTTTAAAGTCAAACATTGATTTTATCAGTTTAATGATAAAGAAACAGAGATCGACTAATATAAATAAAGAGTTGAGAGTTGATCAATATAATGGGTCTCGCAGTAAATGTGACGCGTCTACTTTCTTTGTTTTTTTTCCGTTTCGTTTTTTTTGTCTCTCAAGACAAAACACGCTTTTATATTCTTTTACACCTTTCTTTTCTTTTTTTTTTCTTTTTTTGTCAAGTCTCGCAAAAGAGATGCATGTTGATCAGAGTTCAATTGTCCAACGCCGAGGCGCCGACGACCGGGAAAGTTAGCAAGTTGTACAGTGGACTTCATATTTGCGAATTTGCATTCCCTACTATACAACCTACTACCTCACCCAGGCGTCGCCGCTAGATTCTTTTTTTTTAGCCTCTCCTCAAAAAATTTTTTTCTTTCTTCATTTCCATTCACTTTTTTTTTTCCCTAAAGATTATAGAATTTTGCACTAATATTCCTTTCCATCGCAATACGCTTAAATTCTAAAATACAAACAGATTTTCCACAAATCTGTTTGTGATTAATTAGAAAGTGATTGATTTACAAAAAAGAAAATTATAATTTTGTATAGATATTTTAGGTACATTTTTAAATTCGATGGTTCGTTATACATATTCGATGATTTTTTTTTCTTAATTATGATAACTATTAGTGAACACGTTGATTTAATTTTTTTACACATTTAACGATAAATTCATCGATGTAAAAGAAAATTTTGTTGACTTTATAAACATTCATTGTCTTAAAATTCACTATTACTTAAATAAATAATTTAATTAGCAAACGGAGCAACAGTAAAAAGTAAATAAATATTTTTTTCAATTCCTCAAATTCGCTATTTTCGCAGTATTTTTTCTTTTTAAATTCTACTATATATTTGAAATTTATTACAATATAATATATATATGTTCTCGTAGATTTTTTTGTATTCACAAATTTTTTTTAAATTCCGTAACCTAATTCTTTAAAATTCGTAAAAAAATTTTTTAAACATTCAAATTGAATTTAGAAAAAAAGGTTTTTTTCTAAATTCTTTTTTTTTCATTCGCCAATTTTGTTTTTTCTTCAAATTCGATGATTTTCTGGACGAAATTTAAAATAAAGAGTACCTCGAATTCGCATGTATATACAATATTGAATTGATAAACTTAAAAAATATTTTTGAAATATGCTAAAGGTAATTTAATGCTGAAATGGTAGACAATGATTATTAAGACGGAAGTCATAATAACGATATTCGCATCGTAAGCAAAAGAAACAAAATTGAAAAAAAATGCAAACAATTCCGAATTTTATAATATTTCAGCGAAGATTATTTTTAATCGCAAATTATGCTATTATTATTATAATTATTATTAACCTAATAAACAACGTGGTTTTTGAAAAATGTTTTTTTATCTAAACTTTTACGATTCAATTTTCCATTATTACATAGAAGAAAAAATAATTTCATTCAATTATTTATTTCTATCAATTTACTTGAATATTATTAAAAAAAAAATTTATTTCAAGGAAATAATTATTATTTAAGTCGCAATTAAATCGTATTTGTTTCAAATATACTAATTGGCTCACTCTTTATATCCTTTTCTTATATATATAGGAAATTGATAATTTTTTATAAACAAAATAAAATATATAAAAAATAGTTACTTAAAAATTAAAGAAAATCAATAAATAAATTTTTTTCTCCAATATCGTATAATAGAAGATAAAAAAAACATTTTTTTACCACTATCTATATATATACAGTAGCGCAGAAAATAACTTCTTCAGTTGATAAATATTTGATGGAGACTTCTCTCTCTGGAATTTAAAGATCAAGTTTATTTTCAAGTTTGAGAAAGAATTTATAAAATTTTTATATAAAAAATAATTAAAAAAAAAATTATA
>JUFY01022672.1:0-20026 GCA_001855655.1 Leptopilina clavipes
TTGCTTCTACTGAGTTCAGTGTTGCAAACATAGAAATGCAAAAAGTTTTCGATTGTTAGCACTAGAATTTAGTTACAAACTAGAAGTGTTTTATCTAGTTTTTTCTGCCTGCGCATGCGCAAATTTATTTTTCCTAAGAATATTAATCAATAATTTTTTTTAAATAATTAAAAAATTCACATAATTTATTTAATTATGACACAATTTCAGGAATAATGTGCGAAGTAAATGTTATAAAATGTAATATATAAACAAAAATTTACCTACATGTACATGAACTTCTGATTAGCGGCGACATTTGGAAAAAAACTTATTTTATTTTTCTTTCTGACATCTTCCGAAATGAACTTTTTATTCATGGTGATTCGCAAAACCGATCTCAACTCGATAAAACAAATATTTAAGGAGATTGTCCGTAATAAACTTCGATTGTTTGTAAATTTCGACGACACTGACGCGACTTGACAATTGACAAAAGGCAGCCATTTTGCTTCTACTGAGGTCAGTGTTGCAAACATAAAAATGCAAAAAGTTTTCGATTGTTACTTGTTAGCACCAGAATTTAGTTACAAACTAGAAAAGTTTTTTCTAGTTTTTCCTGCCTGCGCATGCGCAAATTTATTTTTCCTAAGAATATTAATAATTTTTTAAAAATAATTAAAAAATTCACAAAATTTATTTAATTATGACACAATTTCAGGAATAATGTGGGAAGTAAATGTTATAAAATGTAATATATAAATGAAAATTTACCTACAAGTACATAACCAACTTCTGATTAGCGGCGTCATTTGGAAAAAAACTTATTTTATTTTTCTTGCTGACATCTTCCGAAATGAACTTTTTATTCATGGCGATTCGCCTCACCGACTTTAACTGGTACACCAAAGATTTAAGTAGATTTTGACTGTATACAACAAATATTATCTATAAAAATCGACAACACTTTGACACGATTTGACAACGAACGAAAGGCAACCATTTTGCTTCTACTCAGGTCAGTGTTGCAAACGTAAAAATGCAAAAAGTTTTCTATTGTTAGCGCCATAATTAGTTACAAACTAGAAAAAAAATTTCTAGTTTTTCCTGGCAGCGCATGCGCAAATTGATCTCTCTTAAGAATCTTTATGAAGCAATAATTATTTAAAATAATTAAAAAATTGACAATTTATTTAATTATGACACAATTTCAGGAAAAATGTGCGAAGTAATTGTTATAAAATGTAATATACAAATGAAAATTTACCTACAAGTACATAACGAACTTCTGATTAGCGACGTCATTTGGAAAATACTTGTTTTTCTTTCTGACATCTTCGGAAATATACTTGAACTTTTTATTCATGGCGATTCGCCACAACGACATTAACTGATACACCAAAGATTTAAGCTGATTTTGACTGTATAAAACAAAGATTATCTGTAAAAATTGACAACACTTTGACAACTAACGAAAGGCAGCCATATTGTTTCTACTAAGTTCAGTGTTGCCATAAAAAGAATTCAAAATGCATAAAGCGGGGAACCAATCAGAATGTTTCATTTTTTAGCGCGACATTTCAAATGCACTTGCTTTGAAATATTTATTAAAAATTATTTACAATGAAAATGGCTATTAATTACAAAGATAATATTTGTCCAACTATAAATATAATATTTAGAGAACATTATATTTCAACTTTAAAAATAAAATTCAGACTTTTTACTCTTAAATATGAGCCAAGGTATATTATATTATTACTAATAGTGTATTTTTATTAAGTAATAACAAACTTTTTTTAACTTACCGAAATATTTTTTAGAGATGTGAACTCAAAAAATTCTGAAAATTCCAATTCTTCAAAATCGAAAAATACTGAATTTAATCATTTTACTTATGTACAACTTAAATTGGAGTAATTTTCAAATTTTCTCAAACGGATCCGAATTAAATGATTAAATAAAATTTTGCGGAATAAAATTGTATGATTGAATGTAATAAATCCGAAACTTTTGCCAGGGAAAAGCATTTTTTGTCTCTCGTACACACATATATATAGGGTATATAATACTGAAAAGCTCCATCCCCAACTGGAGTGGGTAAAAAATTCCAGGATTTTTTTCATCTAGATTGAGGACCTTATACCCTCAAAATTGAGCAGCATTCTTTCAGGAATACTTTTGATCTGGATATCCCTTCGTCTCCACGTGTTGTTCTCATTGATAGATCGTGTAACAAATGACGCATAATATAAAGCGTCGTCCCCCTCGATGCGTGACTGAGGGGTATTTAGAAATGGTTGCACCGGCTGGCCTCCCGCAGTCAAGGAACGTCTATGCCGCATAATTATACGGATGTTATTAGTGTGTCGCATCTTGCACAATACGTCAGGGGTCAAAATCTATACGGGATTGTACGATGCACCTGTGCATAAACATAATACAAACGACCTATAATTCATTTAGATACTGTCAGTCATGCAGAACCTAAGTATTCTCAATAAACAATCATCCCTTATTTCTTTCCACACGTCCTTAAAATTGTACAAGCGGATCATCTCTTCATCGTTTATTCCATTATTTTCTCCCCGTAAAGAAAATCCAATTTGTTCAAATTAACACTGATTACTGAAAACGTAGAATAAAATTAGACAAAATCCAATCGTTCAGATTCTCAAATTAAAACAATTTTCATATAAGTTTAAACACGGAAAAATATCATTATAAAATAATTCAAACAATTTTTTTTTGTTTTTACTTTAAAGGAGGAATTATGTGCGCAAAATTAATAAATTTTCAAAAAACAATTAATTGGCTTTAACATTTTATTTAATGCTTCTCATCACTCAATTACATAAATTCAGCCCGGATAAAAAGTGAATTTGCACTTTTAAATTATGGCTGCTTTAACATACATCGCAAACTAATAATAGTTTGCAAATTCGTAATAAAAAAATATTCAAAAAATTATACAACTTCAGAATAGTAAAAGACTATTAAATATGAAAATCTGCGCAATTTCTTCAAATTATACAAAGTATTCGTAAATTTATTTTAAGGGGGAAAAAATCACATCTCCAACAATTGATCCTTAAAAAAATTATGTGCCAAAGAAAAAAAGAAATCTATATACATTATGACATTATTTCGAGCTTTAAACTTATTCTACAAAAAAAAAAAAAGAATTCAAAAGTAAATATACTTTATAATTACATTTACCTGGCGATTTTGAAATACTGTACATACTCGTTTAAAATGATTTCGCAACGTAAAAATTTGATTTTAGAAGCGACAGCAATGGGATGAATCCTGGCATCTTTAAAACTTCACAAACTCGTCTATATTCTTACTAAACGAAAAAAAAGTGTGTAAAAAAGCAATGCAATTTCCCAGAAGAAAAAAAAATCAATTTTCCTATAGATACAGATATGAAATTGTTGCGCATGATATAAAATCGGATGCGCATATTCAAGGAATATAAAATTGCAAATTGAAAAAATATTTTACGTGTCGGATAATTCTTGATAGCGTGCGTACATCATTTTTTTGACGCAATCCTTGTACGTGTCACCAGGCAATGCATTGTAGGAAGAACTCTTCGCTCCTAAACCAGCCGTAGGTACTCGCCGCTCTGTTTCAATAATACTTGTTCTTCCCTGATTTGATTTTCCCAAACCCATTCCTTCGCTCCAGCCCATTTTTTGCAACAATTTATTGCCAACATTATCCGATCCAATTCCAGCTCTCGTTGGCTCCTCATACGAAACACTAATCTCTTCTACTCTTGTTTTAAGAAATTTCTCCTTCAATTTATTCGGCTGTGGTGGTTCTGGTTCGCCATATTTTGCCCTTCTTTCCTTTGCGCGATCACGATATTTATTATTTCTCTGTTGAGGATCATTTGGATCTAGGCCACGTACTTTGTACCATTGCTCAAGATTTTGTTTGTGAAGTTCTGACAATTGTTGATGACGCACCAAACCTTCTTTACTGGGAAATTGACGTTTACAAAGTAAGCAGGCAATTTTAATCCAATCGGTGTGTTGTTTATCTTCTTGTTGAACATCTTCGATTTCTTCCTCGGTATCACTGCCACCACCGTAAGCGGCGACGAGGCCATTATTCTTTGCTTGCTCCTCTTCATCAAGATAAACTGTTGATAAACTTTTCTTTTCTAGAATTGCATAACCAGCATCTGCAGCACCACTACCGGAACCCTGCTGTCCATCCGGTCCCACATACTCTGAACTCCAATTGCTTTTCGCATTTTCTTTCTTTTGATTCAATGTTTTTGCCCAGCGTTCCATGTCCTTTGCT
This sequence comes from Leptopilina clavipes, assembly GCA_001855655.1. Taxonomy (NCBI): domain Eukaryota; kingdom Metazoa; phylum Arthropoda; class Insecta; order Hymenoptera; family Figitidae; genus Leptopilina; species Leptopilina clavipes. The sequence continues at coordinate 4,297 of JUFY01022672.1, forward strand.
ATTTTCTTTGCCACCTTTACTTTATCTTGCTTGGTTTCCTTCTTTTTACTCTCGTCATCTTTCAGTGAATCTTGTAATGCGTTCGGATTAGTCGTTGGCTCTGCTCCAATCACAACAGTCGATGGAGTGACAGCTGGTCCAATTTGAGTCGGCGATGTCTGTAAGTAAGTAAATTTAAATATACAATCATCAATTTCATTTAATTTATCGATTTAGAAGATTAAAACAAATTCTTTTTACCTTAGCTGGTAAATATTGCATCGAATCAGCATCCCAGTAAAGAAATTGTTGTGTATGACTGTTGTAGTAATATTGTGAATTAGGATCATAGTACAAGCCGGTACTTGGATCATAGTAATATCCCGAAGACTCGTCATAGTGATACGTACTAATGTCAGGAACAGCTGGAAAAAAATGTCCCGTTACAATTTTCGCCCAAAAAAAGACTAGAAACTAAATTACTAAATTACAATCATATAATTAATGCTTACAGTAAGTTTTTCCATCCGTAGAAGGAACTCTCCCAGAAGTTGAACTACTAGAGGCAGCAGTTGACGATCTCCCCTTTGCCTCATCCGTATCACCCAATTTTCTCGAGGCCTGCAGTTGTTGAATAGCCGACTGTGCAACAGCCGCTGCAGCATTTACACGATCAGTTTGACTCATTGATGGTAATGTAATCGCACTGCCCTGAGTTATTTGATTTTGATAGTATTGAGTGTAATATTGAAGAAAATGTGCCTTCTGAGCAGGAGTTTTTGCATATAAATTTGCACTGTACTCGGCAAGTTTAGCCACGTCATCCAATGTGTAACTGTGGTTTTGTGCATCACTTGGCTTCCAAAGACTCGTGCTATTCACTTGATGAAGTTTGCAATAAGTAATTTCAACATTTCTTCCATCGACCACCAATCCTTGCTTTGTCAGAGCCGTATGAAGGTACATTGCGTCCACAACATTCGCCATTTCCAAGTAACAAACTCCCCTTGATGTATTTGTAAGAGTATCTCTTCCAATTCGAATGCTACGAATTGGCATTGATGAGAGATTCGTCATTGCTTGAAGAACTGAATCCTCCGTTGTCAGTACATCCAAACCCCGAAGGAGAACAGTATTCGTTGGATGAGAACTGATCTCATCACTGCCTTCACCACCTTCCTCACTCTCGGCCCGCGATGCCGAACATTTGAAACACGTCTCCCGACGTTTAAAATTGTGAGCTCCGCACTGTAAAATAATTCCAAAAATAAATATCACATTAGCAAAATTAACATAGGCGAATTTCATTTCATTTTTTTCTAATTAATTTCCTTCAAACTTCAATTTAATTTTTTTTTTATTTTAAATATTAATTTTTAGCCTTTTGGGTGAACTTACTTTAACGCAATGCCAATCTTGCGTATTCTTCGTAGGTGGTTTATCCACATGACCGTCTTTTGGAATACTGTACTGCATGAGTGCACGATATTGATCTTGAAGCATCAGCACTCCCTGAAACAGATGATTTCAGTGTTATCCTGTCCAGTGTCATTCTTAATCTCTAATTTTTTCCCATACTCTTGCATCTCGATGAGGAATTTATAGTTTTTTTTTCTACTTCATAGCTTTCTGCTCAAAGCGAACAGTAAAGCAAGTTTAAATGAAAAACCAACCCCATAGAAATTTCAATAATTTGTAAAGTAAAAAAAGTGTAGCAAAATTATGAAATCTTTTTTTTTCTTAATGATTATTAAATTTCATATGCAAAACTCAAAAAAAAAATCTAAATCCCCGCAAAGTATTTTTTTTAAACTATTATTATATTACAACTAAATACAACATAAATTGCTGACAAAAGTTGTAGAGCAATTTTTTTTTCTTTTTTTTTTAAAGCGGATATGAAAATGCGTCTGAATAGGATGGTTCAAAATTGTTTTTTAGTTACTGTACTACTAAGTAGTTTAAACATGTGTTTAAAATTTGTACAAATTTTCAAAAGTCAAACATGTAAGATCGATTTCATTTTTCATAAAAATAAAAATAATCTAGAATAATATTCCTTGGGGAAAAAAATTCAATAAAGCAAACGAAAATTATTTTTCTCTCTAATTATTTTATAAAAATACTTCCACGTAGGATAAATTTAAATAAAGGGTAGGATAAAAAATTTTTTGAACCAGCCTACAGAGAAGTAAATTTGACTTTTATGTATGTTGCAAGTAAAAATAGCAAAAAACATGAAACAATTTTTCTATAAAAAAAATTGATCTAAATGGAAAAATTGACAAAAAAAAAACTTTAAGTGTAATGTGTGCGGGGATTTGAAGATAAATGAATAATTAGGAATGATATATATTGAAGTAGCCTTTAATAGGTGAACAGCCATGGCCATTGTGAAGGGCCAGTGGGCTGCGTTACCGTGCCCATGCCGCCACGGGGCGTTGTTGGCACGCGTGCAACGCATCGGTTGGGTATCTGGATTGAACTTCATTCTACCTGTTTCATCTCCATCCACCGTGCGGCCTCCTGAGTCGCGTTAAACTCGACGAAAGCGAAACCTCGCGAAGCACCTATACAGAGCAAATACACACATATCCAAAGTTAATCCACGTTTTTTGCCTGGGAGACTCTGAGAGGGCAGGCAATCACAGCACCAACCATTGACAGATTCAGTTTCGAACGAAGCGTTCCTTCTTTTCGGCAACTTGTTTTTCTTTCCCGTTATCCTATTTGTTTTGCAGTACTAAGCTATCCACGTTAAAAAAAAATTTCTCTCTCTCGTTTACTTTAACGTTTATATTCTTTTTCATTCCGTCAATTTTCTAATTATTCCCGAGATTTAAATTTTTCAAACAGCCAATTTGTATTCCTGATGATTAATAAATATTGACATTTTAACATTTTTGCTAAAAATACTTTCTAAGGAAAATTAGAATTTATTCAAAAATTCAATTATTGGAATACAAATCGGATAAACTTACCCTGTACTTGAAACTTACCTGAGAACATGTAATGTATGTTTGACGATACATTCATGTTGAGAATGTACAGGATTAGTTTTTTTTGTGAATTTAGAAAGAGAAAATACACGGACAAATGGAACACACGATGAAATTCTTTAAGAGGAAAAGAAACGGTAAATGATGCCGATGAAAAAAAGAACAATTAGGAGGAATGTAAATGGAGATATTTACCTGTATCCTTTTTCCTGATGAGCCTGATGTCCTTGGGCATGAGACCACAGTTGAGGATGTCTTGCCGCACCTGTGATACACACATTCAGTATAGTGATAATACAGATTAGGCTCCCATATGAAAACTCACGCTTGGCCTCAAGGTTATTGGGCCATTAAGTTGACAACCTACGTCATTTTCAGTAATATGTTGAGCGAGACCACGAATCATTATGGTGTTGTTAGGAGATTGTGATTTGTAGTGAACCCCTTCCAATGATGACCCATAGGCACGATGATCATGCTCATAGTCAGTATTCTCACGACCATGCTCATCATCACGATCCCGATCTCGATCATCCCTCTTACCCCTACGATCTCTTTCCCTATCACGATCTCTGTCTCTACGGGAACGTTCACGATCACGGTCACGATCCCGATCACGATCACGTTCCCTCTCAACTGAATCGCGATCCCTTTGTCGTGTATATCTGTCATCTCTGTCTCTGTAACTACGATCACGTTCCTCTCGACTTCTGTCTCGTCGGTCACGGGATCGTTCACGGTCTCTGTCACGACTACGATGACTTCTATAGTCTGGACTACGATGTTCGCGTTCTCTGTGATCTATTTCACGATGCTCTATATAATCGGGAGATCGATTATTCCCATAATCACTGCGATAATCATTATACTCTGAATTATGAGGTCTTCTCTCTGGACCGTAACCTGGTTCCCAGGGATCAATATTGTTGCCGTACATCTTGCTTAATCATATGTCACGAAACCTGAAAAATTATAAACAATTAGTACAAGTTTTTCAAATATTTTTCACTTATATACAATAAAAGAAGTTCACTTTTGACATTTATACTTCAAGTATTGTAGTTTTTTTTTTATTAGAAGGTAAATAAGATAATTGCAGAATAAAATTATTCCCGTTAAAAAATTCCACTTAACCTTGTTTTGAAACTTAAGTACTCTGTTCTTTTTTATCAGAAACTGATAATCACTTTTTTAGCCTTTTTAGCTGATCCAGTAACTTATGGTCATTGGATAACTTTATTGTTGTCACAGTTGTGAAATTAATAGTAAACGTCACAACGTTTAATATTAATTAATTAATATATTCGTAATATTGTTATAAACTGTTTTAAATAAACATCTGCTTTTTTCCGAAACGTCATTCTGCATTTAAAAGGAATGACATCATTAAAAAAGGTTAATGATGAAAAATTTCTATCATAGCTATATAACGTTCTATATAAGCAAGACCAATTTATTGATCCTACATATACGAAGCCACATTTTCGACTGTATGACTATTGGACCGCAATGGCGAAGCGATAGTGTAAAAAATGTCAAATTTTAAAAAGAAAATGTGTTCACTACTCAGCATGGATCACGAATGAATTTCATGTTACTATAATTAAACAAGAGAATTTCAATTTAGGGAATATTAAACAAAGGTGAGAAATAATAAAAATTGTTTTTAAGAAAACTGTTACCTCAGGGCACAATGGCACCAGGCGTCTTCTCCAACTATTCACAATTTTTATTCGATACGTTATCCACCGTAAATACAAAAAACTTCACTAAACAATAACGATCGATTATTACAACACCATTAATTGATCAACTTTTTCAAGAAATGGGAAAAAATATTGAAATACTCTGACGTGAATACGTTTATTACTCCTTGTGAAATTATCACGAAATACTTCCTCCAAATGCAAAATGGCGGCATTGACCGCGTTCTGCTTGGCGTGGCGGGATTTGAGAAGTGGGGAGAATGCAACGTTGCCAATAATATAAAGCAAAGGCGGTCAATTTGAATGTAAAATTTCAAAAAGTAATATATTTTCATATAGAAAACTGTAATGTTTGGACAAATTTATATTTTCAAAAGAAATCATTAAATACTGTTATTATTAAGAAACATTAGTGAATTTAAAAATCAATTGTTTGTTTAACAGTTCGGATTATAAAATTGCGCCTGATGAAGAGCAACCGTACATGCGCGGCATTACACAAAATTGACATGTCACAGGAACTGACTTCTTTTCTTTTATACATTGTTATATAATTTTTTTTTTACTTAAATAAGTATTTGTATTATTCCCCATAATTAATATAACACGATTAATAAATTACTTACAACAATTTTTACAATTTTTAAGAATTATAATTTCGAATTTGTGAGAATGTTTTGTATACTTGTGTAGGCGCGAGTCGCATGGCGAATTGCCAAAATCACGCGAAAAAGGCGGAAAAAAAATCGAACCAGTTGCGGTAATAAGGGAAAAATGACGGAATGAATTCTATTCGTTTAGACAGAATTCTGTCCAATTAGACATAAACAATTTCCTGGGTAAATAGGAAAATTTATCTTTCACAGGATATGATACAACAACTCAGAATATTCTCAGTAATAATTCATTAAAGGCACCCACTTATTAGGCGCGACTTCGACTCAAATGAAATTTGAAAATTTCATAAAATATTTAAAATAAATAGTAATAATTAATTACAATTTAATATTTTGTATTTTTTTTTTAAAGAAAATTCAGTATAAACCTGATTCATTCAGTTTTTATTTATTTAATTTCAATTATTTATTATTATTTTTATTCTAATTTAATTATTATTTATAATTCAATTAATAAAATTGTTAATTATAATTTTTAAAAATATAGAAATTTTTTTTTTAAACGGCAATTAGTTTCAAGGGGTAAAAAATGTGAAATTGTATTTTTGCAAACAAACATGCAAAACAAATTAAAACGTTTGTTTCGTTACCATCAAACGGTGCTTTAAACATGTAAACAAAATTTTTCTACAAAACAATATATTAGGTAAATAATAGTGACATGTTAATAAATATAGAATTTAGAAATAGAAAATAAAGCACACAAAAGTTATGTAACAAAAGTGAAAAAAAATTAAAATAATATGTAAATGAAAATATTGTAAAATTTACATTTATTACTTCAATGTGAATTACAATATTCTTCTATATTTAGGTTAATTTCCTTTAATTTTAAAATAATTTAATTTATTTTTTATAAAAAAAGATTTTACGTTTTTCATTTGGAAAACAGTAGTAATTTCAATAATTTATTTTTAAATAGTTATAATTTACAAGCTGAAACTGAAGGTAATTGAAAATACACTTTGAGCATGTTTTGTTTGACTCTCACTTTAAGGTTATGTTGTTCTTCAAATATATAAAAATCCAATATCGCCAATCGTTCAGACCAACTTAGGTTTTATACTTTCTAAATAAGTTATATTTATATTTTTTCCGTGTAGGAAGAAACATTTCCATTACATTAATATATTTCGATATAATAAGATTGGATGAAACAATTTTTGCGGATTATTTGGAAGACATGTGGATTAAAATAAATAATATCTATAATCTTCAGTGCAAGACATATCCTTTGAATTACATATGATATATTTATATATGATTGTGACTAACGAATAGTTTAGTTTATTTTTGAGACAATTCCTCTCGGCACTAATAACATCGTTAAAATTCATTCAAGGCCATAAAGGTAAAAGTATGACGTTTATTCTTGTCTTTTAGTTTGCGGGTTGAAGGAAATGTGATGCTCTGGACATTGAAATTTCTAAATCCGGCTCTGCCAGCAACTTCTCATCTGATGATGAGCCACAACAGTTACCTAATTGACGGAATTTTCGGAGCATCGCGTAATAATAAATTTTGCAGTATTCTTGCATATAGTTGTGGAGACACAATCGAGATGCCTGATGACAACCGCGCGTCATAACGACGACAACGACGAAAGAACGAGAAACATAGAACATTTTTGTCGTGGGTGAAATCCACTATAAGAAACGAGTCTCTCGTGGTACAATTTCAAATAATATATATCTATATATATGAAGAAATAATATTCAAATACACCTACGAAGGACCTCTGCGTTCCCACTTAACGAGTCGTAACCCAGACGATGTCACTTGGCACACATTTTCCTTTTTCAAAATTGGCACGGAAGTCCTCTAATACCAACAATTTTCACAAATAAGTGTCGCACAGCAAATCTTCCATGAAACGAACCCGTTGACTTGTCTCATAAACCACCACAATGAAAATTATTAACATTGTACCAATCCTACTATAAACTGGGTATTAATATTTGTCAAAACTGTTACTTTTCGAAGTAATACAGAATATTATTTTTAATACAATATCAACTCAAACTTATATTCTCTATTTCTAAATTCTAAACGACAATATTTCCTTTTCTTTATGTTCTCATCGTTTCCAACTTTTTCTTTTTTTTACGAAACAATTAAATATGCTAAGAAATTTTCTGAGCCAAGAATTCAATTTATCATTGCTTGCTTATTTCTTCCTCTTAGAAAACAAAAATCACTAGAAATAAAAATTACTCAAAAAGTAAAATTATATACCCATATTTTGTTACAAAACAATATTATTTTATTTTTAATTAGAATATTTTATTTAATTAATAAAGTATTTAATATATAATTATAAATAAAATTTCTAAGGAAAATCTCTATCAAAATCTCGTATAATAAATTTATTCTACTTTATAAATAATGTAATAATTATATAGTTAATTTAATCATTTTACGACTTAATTAATTAAGTGTCTAAATTCTCTTTGGCTTATCTGATGTGATATATATCTTGATTTTAATTGCTCCTCTTAACCGCATCATTAATTTGAAGATAAGATAGTAATCACCAAATGAAAACTAGCAAAAATTTAATTGTTTCACTCTGAAATTTAATAATTAATAATATATCTTTTCTTCCTAGCGTGTCACATTTAATTATTTTTTCTAAAATGTGTTAAAATTTGTTTCAATCGGTTTTTATAAATTTTAATCGTATTCTTTTGATGATTTTTTTTAGGTGACTGTAAACTTTTGTGTGCGAGATTTTCTTTATATGTTGTATTCATTGCCATGGCTGGCGATAAATTTTCCGAATATGCAACAGTTTTCATGGAATGACAAGGTTTTCTTTGCCATCCACCGCACACACCGGTGTGCATGTGGCACTTATAACATATTTCATTTTTCGTCTCATTCTGCTCTATTTTTGCACGACACGTTTTCTAGCTGCTTTACTGGGTTCACGAGGCGTCTTTATACACAAGAGAAGAGCATTGAGCTCCTCAGGTGTTTACTGTCCGTCGCACGAATCATCTGTCATCATGGTAAGCCTCCAAGCAATCTGATCATTCATTTTTCAACTATAATTGAATAAATTTATAGAAAGAAAGAAAACGAAAACAAGTCACACAAAAAATTATGCGATTTAAAATAAGATTACACTGTATTAATTATATCAATGTGGTTGAATAGTGAAAAAAGTGAATATTGAAATAAGTGATCAAAAGTGACTGAAAAAAATTATTTAATTTAAATAACCGATTACTTGCCTTAATTATAAATATTGAACCAAATAATTTTTATTTAAATTAAATACATTGGAATTGAATCAGTATTTGAATTTTGAATCAGTATTTAATTTTATATTATTTCAAATAAAAGTTATTTAAATGAATATGTATAAAGAAAATATTTTGAGGTTTTCTTTTTTCTTATTCAAAGGAGGAAGACGAACAAAAGATGGCTGTGATGCGTAAAGCATTTCAAATGTTTGACACAACAAAGAGTGGTTTCATTGACACCTTGAAGATCTCAACAATTTTGAACACCATGGGTCAATTGTTTGACGATGCCGAATTAAATTCAATGATCGAGGAAAATGATCCTGATCGTACGGGAAAAGTGAATTTCGATGGATTCTGCAGGATCGCTGGTCGATTCCTTGAAGAGGAAGACGCTGAAGCAATGCAGGAGGAACTTAAGGAGGCTTTTCGTCTTTATGATCGTGAAGGAAATGGTTACATTACAACTGCCACTCTCAAAGAAATTCTTGCTGCCCTCGATGACAAACTGACGAGTTCCGATCTTGATGGAATCATTGCTGAAATCGATACTGACGGTTCTGGAACTGTTGATTTTGATGGTTAGTCTATTTTTTAGCTTCTTTAATGAGAGAATTATTTTCCATCACTGAAAAAAAAATTTATATATTTTTGATTCAAATAACCGATTACTTTATTATCACAATTAAATATTTACTTTAAATAAACAATTTTTATTCAAATCAAATAAACTTTAGAGTAAAATAATAATTTCTGTATTTGAATCAAATGATATTTAATTCTCTCTAAATCTGTGAATTAGTAAAAATTTTAACTAATTCAGATTTTAGAGATTTTTGACTCAAATAAAATTTATTTGATACAAATAAATATTTATAAATATTCATTTGCGATAATAATTAATTCTGAATCAAATAAATTTTTTTCCCAGTGTATTTGTCATGAATCGTTTAGTTTATTTACTTATTTAATTACTTAGTTTATTTTATTTATTTTTCAAAATACAGAAATTATATGAAAATTGTAACGAAACGATTTGTAGATTTTTTTGAATTTTTATCTAAAAACTGTTTAGTGAAGTTCTATAGAAAATTGTCGCATTTAAGTATCAAATTTTTCAAAAAGTTTTAACTATAATTTTAAACTAAATTCTCTTCTTTAGAATTCATGGAGATGATGACAGGAGAATGAGACTATTATATCACCATCAACAGAAAGTTATTCTCAACAATTTTTGCAGAAAATCGAAAGACTTGCATCATTTTTCGATGTTTTATTTTTAACACCAAGCACCTGAAACTTTTAGATTTGTTAATAAATTATTAGTTTCATAAGAAAACTGAGTACGTTCATCTCTTTCATATTGCGAAAAATTTAGAAAGACATTTTCCTTTTAGTTCCAAATGAATTTAATTTTTTTGGTCGGTTTACACATTTATTAATTAATGTTATAACTTGTCAAATTTATTTATTATTATAATTATTATTGTTATTACTATCATGTTAATTATTATCATTAGTTCTAAATTATTTAAAATTCTTTCGTCTGTTTACACATTTATTAATTAATATTATAACTTATTAAATTTATTTATCATTATTACTTTTTTTATTATTATTATTGTTATTATTAATACTTTAATAATAATCTTTAGTTTTAAAAGATTTTAATTTCTTTCATCTGTTTACACATTTATTAATTAATATTATAATTTATTTATCATTATTATTATTGTTATTATTATCTTAATTATTATCATTAGTTCTAAAATATTTAAAATTCTTTCGTCAGTTTAGACAATTATTAATTAATATTATTACTTATTAATTTTTATTTATTTATTTTCGTATTATTATTATTGTTATTATTGTTAATATTATCATATTAATTATTATCAAATTCAAATCTATTTTGAAAAATCTTTTAAATAAAATTTTTTGAAACAAGTAACTTGTTTCAATTTAAATTGTTATTTATCTTCTGAATGAAATCATTTTTAGGTTATCTTTGTGTCAGTTCTACGTTGATTATATGTTTTTTCTTAATTGTATATAACAGTAAAATTGAAAACACAAGGACTAGATTTAATAGCAATTTATTTATACCATGTCAGAGAAGTAACTAATTACAATCAAGATTACAATTAAAAGTTAGAATTGAATTTTGTTTTTAATATATTATTATATATATAATAATAGTCTCCTAAAGAATTTTAATGATGATGACTCTCAACGACGTGCGAAACTGGAACATCGTGGTGGTAGACGAAGACGTCAGTCACGTGAATATTGGGTGCGTGCCAAACGCTGACTCCCAATTGTCTGTCGAATGGCCATCCCAAGGGCTTTCCATCAAGGGAGATGGCACCTCCGATCACTTCGGAAATGTGATGTTGATGGTGATATTTCTGGAGGTACTCGTCATGGGGTTCCTGGCCAGTGATTTCAGAGACGTATCCCCAGATTCCAGTTGGATAAGCTCCGCCATAGAATCCATGTCCGTGTCCTTGACCGTGAGTGTAGGTCTGACCTTGTCCGTAGGTGTGGGTTTGTCCATAGGTATGGTGACCATGTCCGTAGCCGTAGCCTTGAGCGTAATTGTGACCGGTTGGGTAGGTCTGTCCTTGTTGTCCTTGTTGTTGGTAGCCTTGTCCCTCGTGTCCAACGCCACTTCCGCTGTGAATGTGGGTCTGGTAGATGCTCTGATATTTGCCACTTTCGTATCCGGTTTGTCCTGTTTGTCCAACTCCGTGATGGGTTTGTCCTTGTTGGTGATGTTGTCCTCCTTGGAGGCCATGTTGTCCGTAGTGGTAACCAGTGGTGGTTGGGTATTGGTGTTGATGGTGTTCAACATGATGGTGATGCCATTGTGGTTGTTGATAGTAACCGTGGTACTTGTTGTACAATTGGGTCCAGTGCCATTTGCCTTCAGAATAAATTAAATCGTTAATATATGCAAAAACGAGACACAAAGCTATAATTTTAAATTCTCAACTAACCTTGATTGATGCCAGTGCCTAATTCCTCAACATCGGGAACAACTTCGACCATGGTGTAACCTTCACCTGTCTTGGCGGGTTGTTGAACGAATTGTTCGTATTCGCCAACGCTGACGGGTTGGTAGGAGTGGCTGTGGTAGGAGTTGACATGATCAGGAATGATTGGTCCATAGTGATGTTGACGGTGTCCACCAGAGACGACAACAAAGACTTGAAGTGGGAAACCTCCGTAGGTACCCTTGGGAATGGCGAGCCTGGCTGGGAATCCATAGAGCTGTTGTGGTTCAATTACGTAGTGTGGGTTTTGAGCGTGAGCGGCATTCTCAACATGATGGAGGATCTCATCAACTGATGGAACATCAGTACTGTGGATGGAAGATTGGTGAGAGTTCCTGGTGATGACGTTCTGTCCCTCAACGACTGAAATTTAGTGATTTAGTAAATTAATATAGCAAACTAAAAAGCCAACGACAAAAATAATCCAAAAAACTTACGATCGTAGATGAATTGGTCCAATTCAACAAAGTGATGTCTGTGTGTGTTGATGTCAATTGTTGATCCCTCGTGGTCGTATTTAGGTCCAAGGTAGACGCGAACAACGGCGTGTGGTACGGGTTTCTGACTCTGAACGTAGATTTGGTATTCGTATGGTTGATGATCAAGTCTCTTCAAAAGACCCTTGATGTCCAATGTTCCCTTTTGGTGTTCCTTCTGTTCCTTCTCATAAACACCCTCAACTCCAGCATTGTTCAGATTGACAATATAGTCCTGGAAGTATGTGATCAAATGGCTGAAATCAACCTTCTGTACTTGGACTCCTGGTAATACGACATCATTGTATTGGTAAGCTGGGAGAGATTCTTGGTAGTGTCTGAAAATGTGGATGATGTGTTTCAAAAGATTGTAGAAGGCTGGATCGCGAACAGTCGTGGAGGAGATTTCCAATGATGATGGCGTGTATTCCCAGATGTTGTCGAATTGTGGTGTTCCTCCAAGAAGGACCTTGGATGCTTCGACGAAACTTCCGTAGTATCGTGGATTGATGCTTCTGCCAGTTCCTTGGATGAGATCACCAAGAATGTTGTAACCTTGTGGTTGATAGAGAGAGAGGAAGGCACCCGATGGGGTGATGACATGTCCGGCGTCGATGGCTTCGAAGATTCTCTGCTCCAATGTGCGAACATAGTGGTAGAGTTGATGGCGGATGTGTGTAACGTCGATAGGTCCACTTGGGCGTCCTGAGAATTCAAGTCCATTGATGTACTTAAGATGTGGCTTGTGTGGAATGTCTAAGTGATGGTAGTGCAAATCTTCGACTGGGCCAAGACCTTGTCCAAGACGTTCGAGGTTGTAGTGAGCCAAGAGTTGTTGATGAAGGTAGTACCAACGTGCTCCATAGCCAACTTGATCGTCACTCTCGTAGTTGTGATGTCCGAAGACTCCGGATCCTTGTTTGTGTTCATGGAGCTATAGATACAAATTACTATTTATAATAGAGTTCGTAGATTCGTATTTTGGCCGAGAAAAGAGGAAAGCAAAGATCACTCCGGTGACGTAGAAAAAGACAAGAGAGTTGTGAAAGTCGCCACCGAGGGCTTTGGCTGTACAAATGGCCAGCGCCATCTGTGGCAACTTTCAACTCAAGAATGTCACCGCAGTTGGTCAAATAGAGATAGATAAATTTAGTATTTAGTATTAAGTGGAAATTGAAAAATTTAAATTGAAGCAAAAATCTTACGAGTTCAGGTAGCATGTAGGCAGCATGTTGCAAGTATTCGTAGTAGTTGTTGAGACCAATATCTTCAGTGAAGTGGGCAACATGGTGTTGTCCTGCTGGCAAGTGGGAGGTGTAGTTGATTGGAATGTAGTGAACTTGTTGGCCAGCGTTGTGTCTGATGCCATGAGATTTAATATTCTGGACTTCTTGGATGACGCGGGCGTCAAAGAAGTAATGGGGGAGGATTTCGTAGGTTGGTGGGATGGTGACGCCTTGGGTGTCATGACGCTGAAGAACGGCGATGATGAAAGCCTTGACGAATTGAGCCTCATTCAAGTGAACGCGAGCCCAGGCGGCCGTATGAAGGAAGGTCGTGTAGTCCTTAGCACCAAGGAAAATTCTCGTCAGAAGAATGACTTCCTGACGGAGAGCAGACACCGTTGGAGAGAATACGGTACGTTTAGGCTGAACATTTCCAGTATGAACAGCAGTAGCGAAATATTTCACCAAATTTGGGTTCTCATAGGCCTGGAGGTTTCCTTCAATGTCATAGGTGTGTCCAATTCCACGGAGATGATCATTGGGGATTTCGCCGGTCAAGTTTTCTAACAGATAGATGACATCCTGTTGTTTCTGAAGGAGAGCCTGGTCAGCTGAAAAAGAAAGAGTATTGTATTTAATTTCAATAACTAACTTTCCAAAATAAGAATTAATTAATTAATTAACTTTCAAAAAACAATCGTTAACGAAATAAAAAAAATTGAATTTAATTCAGTTAAGATTAATTTGAGAAAAAGTTTATTAGAATTTTAATAGGTGGTAAAGTGTATGGCTTACCAGCATGTGGATGGGGAACTTGGGGTACAGCTGCTGCGAGGGCCAGAAGGGCCAGAAATACTACACTGAAACGCATGGTTGATACCAAGTGGAGTATGCTTTGTCTCGATGCATCGGCACCTTTTATACTAAAATTTTAAGACTATCATCGTGACCATGTTGACCTCTTACTTCATTTGCAATCTGTCAGTGATTAATATTTCAAATTCTGGTCATATGTTACACGGCAATGTCAATGATAATCGTACTAAAAATATAAGGATCAAGTATACAATTGTTTATAAGATTTAAATGGAAATTTTATTCCTCTCTGATCATTAAGAGTTTTATTTAAAATTTTATTTAATAATTAAATTCACGATATTTATGTCAAAATTGTGACAGATATTGACGATCTATGAGATTCAACCATGAATATTTTATGAGCTATTTTAAATTAAAAGAAGATATTTTATCTTATAGGTATTTAAACTCAATAAAGTAAGTTATAAGTAAAAATATAATTTTATGAATATAATAATTATAAATTTATATTAATAAATACAATATGTACCAAATTGTACCGGAATTATAAATAATATTAACGGTCTAAAACTTATTTGGAGCATAAATTAAAAAAAAAATTCTAAAATTGAAGTAAATAAAAAATAAATTCTATTTTATTCTATTCTTCTTTAGATTTATCTCATCGTATAATTTTTTTAAGTGATTTAGATCGGTTTAATTAATAAAAAGTAGTAAAAAATTATAATAAACTACTTCAATTGTTATAAATAAATATAATAATAAATTAATAAGACAATTATAATTTACTACTAATTTATTAAATAATATAAATAAAATATATTTTGCTACTATTACTACAATTATCATATTTCTTATTATTATTTAATTTATTACGTAAGCAATATATCATAATATTATCAAAAGAGCGTTGATAATTAAAAAAGTACAAAATAAAAGAAATAAACAAAACTCTAAAATTTATAAATTACATTTACATAATAAAAATACTTATTGGAAAAAGTAAATCAAATATGTATTTTCGAAGATTTATTTTATTTATTTAAAAAAAGACATTACGATAGTAGATATATTAATTGTAAACTCATTATGGATTTATTAAATATGGAAAATAATAAAAAAAAACGCATGTATCAAAAAACGATAAAATTAATTACTTAAAAATGCATTTTGTGTGTTAATTAAGTAATTAAAAGCTATCTTCATAAATTGAGAAAATTTTTATTGACATTGAGGCAAATAAACTGATTTACTTTTGCATCTCTATATAAAGGCTTTGGAACGGACTAAAAAAATTTTTATCCTGCATTCAATGTTCTCGCAAATGTTTGTCTTCTTTTTTGTAAGAATTTTTATATTTTCTTTACTTTTGACAAATTAAATTGAATTATTATTAAATTATTATTGACAAATTAAATTTAATTCATAATACTTAAAAAAATTTTTAATATTAATATTTTTTTAAAAGATAATATAATATAAAAATTATAACATTATTTATTTGATTACAAAATATTATATACTTTTTCATTTTGTAAATAAAG
>JUFY01022672.1:20046-40777 GCA_001855655.1 Leptopilina clavipes
TATATACTTTTTCATTTTGTAAATAAAGCATTTGGGGAATAAAAATATCTGACATGTAATTTTTTATCATTATAAACAATTATTTTCTTATTATTATTATTTTTATTATTATTATTATTATTATTATTATTATTATCATATAATTATTATCTACCTTCAAATATGTTTCGAAAGAATTTTGAGTTTATTGTTTTACTTAAAGAAATTTTTTATTTATATTAAGGAAAGGATCTTAAAAAATTGCTGATTACAAAGTTATTTATATGTATTTTTTTGAAAAGGAATATTATAGAAATAAACATTTCAATACTAATAAACATAATACAATTTTTTTTAATTATTAGGTAATAATTTATTAAAAAGTAAAATTCAGAAGAAGAAATGAAGAAATTGAGGAAATAATTTTTGTTAATTTAATAATCTCGTTTACAATAAAATCATTACATATATATGAATTTTTAATATTTTTCAATTGTTGTTGATAATACTGTTAAAGTGCATATTTAATAAATATTATTAAGTAATAATGATTAATTACAATTATTAATAATTACTACTTAATTAATTTATCGCAAATTCTTTATATCGACTTTATCTGACTTATTTTTATTTATTTAATTCTTTATTATTATATCACATGTGAATGATTTTTCTTTCGTTTTTTTTTTCCTATAAAATAATAAATTCAAACTTCGCATTTTTAAATTGAAACTGCAAAATAAAAATTAAGAAAAAATTTTATATTTAATTGTCAAGAGAAAATATAAAAATAGAGCACAATTAAGAAATAAATAAAGACACAATTATTATTATTATTCATAAAAAAGGCATTTATTATATTTTTCAATATAAAAAAATTCTCCATCTGTTATACCATATATTCTAACATATAAAATTAAACCAATAGCATTGAATATAATCACAAGCCAATAATAAATATCATATATTTAAAAAAAATACGAGTAGAATAGCGCATTAAACATTTAGTGTTTTTGGTAAAATCGTGACTGGAACGTCTTGATGATAAATGACTACATCACGAGTGTAAATATTTGGTACACTCCATGTACTTGGCGCCATTGGCCGATCCAATGGCCATCCAAATGGTTTTCCATCGAGGGATATTGCTCCACCAATTACTTGAGAAATTGGAAGATTTTTGTAATATTTCTCAACAATTTCGGCACTTTTCTGTGTTGTTTGCGTCTCCTCTTGTCCTTCAACGCCAATTGTGCCCCATTCTTGACCTTGACCTTGTGTTCTCCACATTTGTTCTTGTGGTCCCTTTGTTTGTCCTTGAAGTCCTTGAACTCCCCAAGTTTGTCCTTGGATACCTTGACCTTGAATTCTCAAATTTTGGCCTTGATGACCTTGAACTCCCCAAGTTTGTCCTTGGACACCTTGACCTTGAGCTCCCCAAGTTTGTCCTTGGACACCTTGACCTTGAACTCCCCAGGTTTTACCTTGAGGAACTTGTTTTATTCCTTGTTGTGTTTGAAGTGTATGGTGCCATTGGGGTTGGGAATAGTAACCCTGGTAACGGTTGTAAAGATTGGTCCAGTGCCAGTTGCCTGTTTGGGAAATTAGATAATTTGGTAGATTTAATCTTATTTTGACTTTGATCGATGAAAATCGATCGAAAAATTATACAAGGAATTTTTTGAATCCATAAACCTACCTTGATTGATACCAGTTCCTAATACTTTCAAGTCTGGAACAACGTCCGTTATTGCTTGATCCTTAGTTGGCTGTGCGATCATTTGTTCGTACTGATCAACATTCACTGTTTGCCATTGATTACTATGGAAGGAGTTGACACTGTAAGGAGTGACTGGTCCATATTGAAGTGGCTTCTGACCAGCGGATATGACAACCAAAATTTGTAGTTGGTTTCCTCCGTAGGTACCCTTTGGCAGGGAGAGTCTGGCCGGGAAAGTTAAAAGCTGCTGGGGCTGAAAACGGAATATATGATTGATTGAAAATATTCAAATCGGAGAAGAAGAAGAAGAAGAAAAAGAAGAAGACGGAATTACCTTGAGAAGGTACAATGGCTGTTGTGACTGCATTGCTCTTTCGACAGTTTGGATCATGTCATCAACTGATGGATGATCGATGCCCTGGATGGATGAGTGACGAGACTTTCTGGTAATGACGTTTTGTCCAGCAGTGACTAAAATAAATAATTATTATAGTAAATAACCAAACTGTGGAAAAATAGGAAAAATTATTCTAACTTACGATCAACGATCCATTGATCCAGTTGAACGAAATCAGCCCGATTTGTGTTGATGTCGATTGGAAGACCTTCGTGAGTGAATTTGGGTCCAAGGAATAAGCGAACGACAGCATTGGGAATATTCTGCTGACTCTGAGCAACAATTTCAATTTCATATGGCAAATGATTGAGCCTCTTGAGTAGACCCTTGATGTTCAAACCCGTTTGCTCTGGTGTCTCTTGCTCCTTCAACTTCTGTTGTTCCTTCACTGAACCCTCCTGCGTGCCCTGAATTCCAGCATTGTTAAGATTCACCAAATAGTCCTCAAAGTATGTCACAAGTTTGCTAACGCCAACTTTCTGGATCTGAACACCCGGCAAGACAATGTCATTCCACTGATGAGCGGGAAGGGACTCCTGATATCTGTGGGTGAGTTTTGTGATCTGTTTCAAAAGAACATAGAGAGCTGGATCACGAGTCGCAACAGATGAAAGTTCAAGTGCCTCTGGTGTGTATTCCCAAATGTTGTCAAACTCCGGAGTTCCTGCAAGAAGGACCTTTGATGCCTGAAGCAGAGAGCCGTAGTATCTCGGATTGACACTTCTGCCAGAGCCCTCGATCAAATTACCAAGAATATTCAGTCCCTGTGGCTGGTAAAGTGACAAGAATTCACCACTGGGTGTAATTACCCGTCCAGTGTCAATGGCGCTTATCAATCTTCTCTCCAAAGTGCGAACCAAATTGTACAATTGTGGTCGAATCGTGGCAATGTTCAATGGTCCCTCGGAGCGACCGGGCATTTCAAGACCATTTAAGTAGCTCAAGTGAGATTTGAACGGAATGTTGACGTTGTGCATGTCCAATTCTGGAATAGGTCCAAGATTGCTTCCATGACGTTCAAGATTGTAACGGGCGACAAGTTGCTGTTGAAGATAAAGCCACTGTGCTCCATGACCTGTTGGTTGCTGGGTACCAGTTGTTTCTTTCAAAGTCTGTTGGACAAATTTTTTTTGAAAATTAATTAAGAAACAACGAACTCAGATGTCGGTTAGTAAAAAGTCTAGATTGATTTTCGGTTGCAGAAAGTAAATGTCAGAGACTTTTTTCCAAAGTACCATGGCAATGCTACTAACCTGTCCTTGGATCAAAGATCCTATGAGTTGGAGAAAAGTGTAATAGTAGTTGAGACCGATATCTTCAGTGAAGTAGGCAATGCGGTGTTCACCAGTAGGCAAATGAGAGGTGTAGTTTATCGGTATGATGATAGTTTTACCCTCCACTTGTCTAAGTCCCCTTGACTTGATGTTCTGCACCTCTTGGATCACACGAGTGTCGAAGAAATAATGCGGTAAAATTTCATACAGAGGTGGAAGAATGACACCCTCGGAATCTTGACGTTGAATAACGGCTGCTACGAATGCCTTTGGTCAAAAAAATAAGAACAGGAATCAATATAAGAATATCTAATAATTCCCATAGCACCTGATATTGTAGCAAAATAACGTATTCCAATGTGACGTCATCTGCCTACCAGGTGGTAATTTCGCGCAGATATTTATTTTACCGATATATTTTAGTTATTATTCTATCTATATATGGTAAAACAAATCTCTGCGGAAAATTAACACCTGGTAGGCGACAACACATTAAAGTTCTCTAATGTCAATATTCAGAATGGATAATAGTTTGAATTATGGAACAATTAATGAATAATCGAGGAATAATGTAATCTGCAAGATACTAACAGTGAGAAATTGTGGTTCGTTCAAGTGAACACGAGCCCATGCAGCGGTGGTAATGAATGTTTTCCAATCACGAGCACCAAGGAAGATTCTCGTTAGAAGAACGGCTTCTTGACGAAGTTCGCTAACAGTTGTTGAGAAAACGGTTCCCTTTGGCTGAACATTGTTCGTTCTCACAGCCATTGCAAGATATTTCACCAAATTGGGATTCTCATAGGACTGAAGATTTCCTTCAATGTCGTAAGTGTGGCCAATAGTGGATAGGTGTTCATGGGGGATTTCTCCCATAATATTCTCCATCAGGTGAAGTACTTCATTTTGTTTTTGTAATAGAGTTTGATCGGCTGGAAAAAAAGCAGTCAGTAATATTCAATTTGTTTTGAACATTAGTTTAAATTAAACTCATCTAATTTCACAGAAACCACCATCAATAAATTTGAGTTTTAATGAAATGAATGTCATTATGTGCGAATAAGAAAATTACCAGCTTGCTGATTTGTTGTTATTGGAACGGCAGATCCCAGAGCCACAAGGGCCAAAAACACCGCACTGAGGATCATTGTAAAGCAATGATCGTTATGCTTACCACAACAACAAATTCATCTTTTATACTCAATAGCTATCACTGAGCTACCGACCTTGTGACCCATCATCATCTCATAATATTCCGATTAGTGATCGAAGGTTACGTGTTAAGAGGGATGTGTATTCGTTACTTTTAAAGGTATTTGCATCATCATCATCATCTTTTCGACCAGTGATTATTTGCATTCCATTTCAGACTTCCAAATTTTTTGATTATCGAAATTTCTATGCATCTTAAAAATTGGAAACACCCTAACCTTTACATTTACTCAATTCCATCGTTTATTTAAAATAAATCCTTTGGTTATTATAGAAAAGTTTTCAAAAAAATTTTCTCAATACATTATATCAAGTAGATGCAATAAATTAGTTAGCGAAATGTAATTTCTTCTTACATTTCAAGTTAATTTTTTTTCATTTTTTCTTAGCTACAATTAAAAACCGTATAAGGGCAAATAAGTAGTATAAAAAGCCAGTTTTATCATTTTTCTATAATGATAAAAGTTACCAGTCAATATTGAATCTAAAAATAGTTTTCGCATTGTTAAATTATTAATAAATAATTTATCCTATAGATAATATTTTAATTAAAAAACTTACAGTGATTCAAAATATTTGTATCATGTTTATTAAGTCGTTTCATGTCTGATGATGTAATATTTTAAATTTATAACTGAAAAACCAAAATTTATTTGTTTGTTTATAATTATTTAAAAAATACAGGAGTTTATAAAAAACAAAAAATATACTTTGGTACTACATAATAGTAATTATTATTTAAATAATTATATTTGCCATATAGAAATAATTTTTCCGTTATATCTCATTACTAAATAAATAATAATTAATTAAATTAATAAATATGATACTCATACAAATTATTTTATACCATTTTTTTTATTTATTTAATAAATCATATATTTGAAAAATAATAATTAATATTTAATTAATTATGCGTATAAGTATATAATTTTGAACCATATTACATATAATTATGTATGCGTAAAAAAGATATTGTGTGTGCGTACACGGAAAAATTCTCACACATAATCAAATAGGATTAGTACAAATTAATCTCATTTTTACGGGACTGATATACATATACAAAGTAAGAAATGCTAAAAACACATTGTTGTGACTACAGATAAAAAATTTATAATTCAATCATTATAAAAATAAAACATACATTATTACATTTTTTAAAAATAAAATATAATAATAACAATGATTATTATAATAATAATAATTAATTATCAATAATAATAATTATTATTAATAATAACAACAATTATTATTATTATTATTATTATTATTAGGATTATTATTATTATGAAATTTTTCTATTTAATTATTTAGTTTTTATAAAATATAAAATTCTTTTTTTTTAATCATGCACCTGACGAAAATCAATACAAACAAGTTTGAAACACGTTGTGCATGAAATATCAATAAAATAGATAAGAAAGCCATTTTATAAGTTTGGCATACATCAATCGAAATACTGATAATAAATTCAATTTAACGGGTAATTAATTTCATTAATAAATGATTAAATTCATTTAAAAATTGATCATTTTTGAAGATATTATACGGTTTTTACATTCATGTATGGAGGGCGGTATTTTACAGGCGCTTGGTGGAGATTCAAATATCAGTTTGCTTATAATAAATAACAAAAATAAATGCAACGCACTTTTATTTAATAGAATAATTGTCATTAAATATGGTAATATATTGATCAAGATGATTGAGTCTATAAGGAAATCAATCTATCAATCAATCAAGGAATCAAGTATCAAAAAAGAGATTATTATCTTCTTCTGTTGTTGTTCGCGAATAAAATGCGATAAGTAAACACCTGATTTATGATGAATTTTTTACAAATAAAACAATCTTTGGATATAAACAAAATTATGTATTGCATTCTCAGTCAACGATTATATACTAAAAAATCAACAGTTTTTAAATTAGAAAAAAAAAGAAAATCGGAATGTTTTCATATTTTATAAATTCGATCTCCGGTAAAAACATAACCTCAAAAACAATTCTGACCAGTGTTAATTGAATGAAATTGAATTTTATCGCATCTTATCATTGGGATTAAATTGAATCCTCTTTTATCAGAAAGTTTGGAGTTTATTATTGACCACGTGTGTGTGTTTGACACAACGATCGTACTGGACGTAACCTTGAAAAGGCCACCCCAAAGTCTCCCGAGTTCCCCCAGCTGAATTCGATGAGCGCCCCCCGACAGCGTTCGTCGTGGGTGTAAGTTTTTTCTCATTTTTTGCAGTTTCTTTTCTGCTCAACTGTGCGCTTAAAACATTTATGAATCGTTCTGACAACCCACTCAGAACATAATGTTGTGTGTATCAAAAACATAAAGATAAACAGTTCTTATGTGATAAAGATCTTCCTCGGGAAGAAAGTTGTTTAAAAGCAAAACATTATAGGTTAGGTCAAAGTGTTGGCTTTCTTATTCGCACTTTTACAGTGGGGCATAACAATGTTTTCATTATATTAAATTGAGATCCCTCGGGATCAGGAACACTGATTGCACTAGGTCCTAGTGACGAAAAGTATGGTGCAACAGCGTCAGATACTTCCTCGTCGTAACGTCAGAATCCTTCTCGTTGGCGACCGTGGAGTAGGTGAGTACAACAAGGTTGTCTATACTTACATTTTACACATCTACTGTGTTACTTTTATAATTTGCATCTTGCTTGTAATATAAATATTACAAGGGCACTATGATATGTTATTTAATTCAAGTTTCAGTCATAGAAATACATTATTGCCCTATTAATTAACTCTATGTATATATACACACATATATATATATGTATATATATGTATTGAAAAATTCATTATTTGTATACATTTCTCTCATTCTTTTTGCTCCTAAAACAAGTAATTTGAGATAAAAATATATTTTTTTTAAACTTAGTGTAAAGAAATAACAATTCAATTGAAACATAATTTACAACATTTGTTTGTTATACAATTTTTCATTATGGATATGAGTTTTATTGACAAAATTAACTAATCACACTGTGTAGGTTTTTAATAGCCCTTAATTTTCACTTTCTACTAATTGATTAATTCTTATTGTAGTAATAAAATAATTATTTACGACCTTATCGGTTTTGTTTCAATTCACAACACAAGTTATGTAATTTGTACACACATGTACAGAAAATTAAATTAAAGAATAATTTGCAATATTTGTTTACGTTTTATCTATATAATTATTATTTATTTTTACAAACAGGTAAAACTTCCTTAATATTATCACTTGTGAGTGATGAGTACGCTGAAGATGTTCCTGGGAAGGCAGAAGAAATCACTATACCCGCTGATGTTACTCCAGAGCAAGTGCCAACGCGTATCGTCGACTACTCTGGTAAATTATTTTAATTTGATTAAATTTACTTTTAATTTTATTTACTTAAATCGAAAATTGTTTTGTATTTTATTAGCCGTGGAGCAAACAGAGGACCAGTTATGTGAGGAAATTCAAAAAGCGCACGTGATATGCGTTGTTTACTCTGTCGAAGATGAAGATACTCTTGACAGAGCATCATCTTATTGGCTGCCACTTATAAGAAAATGCTCTACTACAAGTCGTTGCCCGGTTGTACTTGTAGGAAATAAAATTGATCTCGTTGATTATTCAACAATCGAGGTATTTATGATTGAAATAAAATTATTTCCCGCATTAATAATCATTTTCTCTACCATTCAAAAAATAATAAATATTCTTTTTCAGGCTGTTTATCCGATTATGAAAGAGTTCTCGGAAATTGAAAGTTGTATAGAGGTGGGTAAAATTTTTTCTAGATCAATGCAATGTAATGATTTTAAGTGTCCAATTTTTGTTGAATTATTTTTACATTATGTAACATTTTTGAAAAGTGAAGAGAAATTTTCCTCCTGTATAAGTATTATCATTTGTGTTACAGTGTTCTGCAAAGACGTTACAAAATATTTCAGAGATGTTCTACTATGCACAAAAAGCGGTATTGCACCCTACAACTCCTTTGTATAATTACGATGCGCAAGAGGTTTGTACGATTCCTATTGTTTTTGTTTTGTTTTTTTATTCATAATTGTTAAATGTATAAAAACTGTTTTTTTTTATTTGCAGCTTACAGAAGAATGCCAGACTGCACTGAAGAGAATATTTAAAGTAAATACTTCAAGAACCTTCCATTTTATTCAAAAACATTGTTCTTTATTTGTCAATTATTTTATTTTTTGCTGATAGATTTGCGACTTGGACAACGATGGTCTATTAAGTGATATGGAGCTGAATGCATTTCAACAATGGTGCTTTAATACACCTCTACAACCACAAGTGCTCGAAGATGTGAAAGCTGTCTTATCGAAAAATATAAACGATGGCATTTACAATGGCTGCGTGACTTTAAAAGGATTTATGTATTTACAATGTTTATTTATTCAACGTGGTCGAAATGAGACAACTTGGGCGGTTCTTAGGAAATTTGGATATGACAATGATCTGCAAATGTCGAAAGATTATGTACATCCATCGTACGTGCATTTTATTTTCTCTTTTATTGAATTTTCAAAAGTATTGAAATAATTTTCCTTTTTTTACAATTAGGTTAAAAGTTCCTTTAGGATGTACAACAGAACTGTCGCACAAGGGTCAAGAATTTCTGACATTATTGTTCACAATGCACGATCGTGATCATGACGGAGCTCTTTCTCCCGAGGAAATGGAATCGCTATTTTCAAAATGTCTTGCTCCACCCTGGGGAGATGAGTATAAACATACAGTTTGCACAAATGAACAGGTACATTCAAATCTGTGATTAAAATTTTGCAATTTTTTTTTTTTGAATCTTGACTTTATAAGAATTATTACAGGGATGGATCACTTTTCAAGGTTATATGTGTCAGTGGGCTTTACTGACTTATACAAACGTTAAGAAAACGTTAGAGTATATGGCTTATCTTGGTTATAATTTGTATAATAACGAATCACCAACAACCGCTGTTACTGTCACAAGGGAGAAAAAATTAGATCTCGCTAAAAAGCAATCAAGTCGTAATGTGTACAGTTGTCACGTGATCGGTCCAAAAAGCAGTGGAAAAACGACACTTTGCAGGACATTTGTTGATCCTAAAATGGAGGTATTAATTAATAGTAAAAATTTTCCTATTTAATTTAACTATAGTGTAAAAATTAGATTGATGAAAATTTTGTATTAATTTTAGAAATTGACGGATGATAAAGTACCTCAGAATTCTCATGTTACTGTGAATACGGTGCATGTTTACGGTCAAGAAAAGACAATAATCCTGAGGGATATTAACATTCTTAACGTTCAAGATGCCTTAACCCCTTCACAAATCCAATGCGATGTTGCAGCTTTGGTTTACGATACCAGTAATCCAAAATCGTTTGAATACATCGCGAGAATTTATATCGTACGTCTTGTTAATTTTTAACAAGAGAAATTACTCATGTTTAATGAATTATTATTTTCCTTTTTTTATTTATATTAATACTGTGTGTTATTTTTTATCTCCTACAGAAATATTTTGCCGAGAGTAAAATTCCCGTTCTCATAATAGCCAACAAAAGTGATCTTGCTGAAGTGAAACAAGAGTATCTACTTCAACCATCGAGTTTTTGCAACAAGTATAAATTGATGCCACCACAGCCCTACAGTATATCTCGAACTGTGCGTCGAGAAATATTCGTGAAACTTGCTACGATGGCAGCCTTTCCGTAAGTTACATTTATTTACCCAAAAAAAATATTTTCTACAATTTTTCCCCTTTTACAATTTTTTCCCTCAATTCAGGAATGTATGATATGCAATACAGAACAAAATTTAAAACGCTTGCAATCAAGGATAAAGATTGTTTTGTCATGAAACTTTCAAAAGTAGAGACTAAGAAAACTTAACTATATTACTGTTTTTTTCCACATTTTTTATATGTACTGTATTTTTTATCCCCTTGAATAAATTCTAAACTGGGATCAAAAACTTTATCAAATTCTAACAAAAAGCTATATTTCCGTGTTTAGCCGCTTTCAAGCAGCGTGGGTATTATTTTACAAACACAGGTTGGTGTATTATTCATAAAAAAAAAAAATCTCAAACTGTAAAGAGTTCGAGAATTGAAGCATAAAAATTGATTTTCTCATCACGGGACAAAACTTTTAGAAATTGATTCGATAAAATTTATTTTTTATTTACAATTTTTATGTCAATCTCGAACTTTAGTTTATTCTTTTTAAAAAGTTTTCCCTTATGGAAAATTTTTTTGCTATGGAACGAAAATATGTGAATCAAAAGAATCATCTAGTTATGCATGTTATTATGCGCGCAAAAAAATCATTCTCACTCAATTTGTAAGGATATTTAGCACGATCTCATTTTCGTAATAAAGTCCTATTGCCTCTTTTCAGTCCTTTGCGACGTATGGTCCACATGTTACTTCTGAAACCCTCACCAAGTCAATGGTGGAGTTCAATCACAAGGTTTTTCGTTCTATAATTTTTTTCATAACCTTTTTTTTCGGTGTGCTCGGCATTTATCTATAAAAAAAAAGAAAAAAAAACAACACTAAACTATCGCGTTTATTTGTCAAGAATCTCAAGCATGAGCATGTGAATTTTCATTGTCATTTTTTTATTTTTATAATTTGCTTTATTTGCTTTTTA
This sequence comes from Leptopilina clavipes, assembly GCA_001855655.1. NCBI lineage: Eukaryota > Metazoa > Arthropoda > Insecta > Hymenoptera > Figitidae > Leptopilina > Leptopilina clavipes. The sequence continues at coordinate 31,293 of JUFY01022672.1, forward strand.
TAACAACTGACACAGAATGATCAGCTTGAAATTTTTATCATCTTTGAAATGTAGGACGCATGATTATTTTTTCACAAATTATTATTTTTCCCATAAGACTGGATAATTTAAAAATTACGTAAAATAATTATCGTCCCTTTATTCAACGTGCACCATCATTGTTGGAATTTTTTTAAATTTTCATATTATAGACTCTATTAACAATCCTTTATTATGATTTCACTAAACAATGAAAAATTAATGCCTTATTAATTTTTAATGTTTTAAATTTATTTATCATTTAATTCTCAATATTAATCTGTGGTTTTCTCAAAAATTTACAGACATATGAAACACTTTGGATTGATCCAGGGTGAATCTGTCGTTTGGTGGAAGGCAGGAATTGGAATTGCTATGGCTACTGTTGCTGGCTTTATGGTGATGCGTGTTCTTAATACAGATAAAAGATAGTCTACCATTCTCGATCCAAGAAACACTCGTTCATTTAATTCAAATCCCGTCTCCTATAAAACCTTGTTAAGTTAATAAATATGTTCATAAATCACTTAGTGTCTTCTTTTTCAAATTTTTTTCTCTCTCTAAGTTTTACTTTTTAGTTATTACTTTTTTTAATTACGAAATTGATAACGATGATGACATTCTAGCATCATATTGTGAAAGGCTTTGCATGTGTCTAGATTTGCATTTTGAGAGGCACATTCAAAAAATTGAAGAACTTCAGTAGAACATATTCCTCCATTCCCTCTGGAAGATGTTGATTCAATTTCTTGTGTTGATTGTGGAGAATTTATTGCCCTTGACATAGTGTTTCCAATTGCATGACCCTAAATTTCAAAAAATCCTTTTTTTTTAGTAAATGTTTATAATTTAGGAAATTAAAAAAGTTTTACTTAAATAATATTTAATGAATTTTGTGAAAAATTTCTGTATTGTTACTAAGAATGGTTTCTTCTGATGATAAAAATCCTGTTAATATAAAAAATAATCTATTTTATGAAAATAAAAATTTCACTTTGTGAATTTGATACCGTTTTTTTATTTATTGATTTTTATTTCTTTTACTCACTACTGTAGAACCTGCAGCAACTCCTGCAGCTGAAGCCATAAAATTTTTTACTGAAGATGGTTGCTTAATATTTTCACTATCCACAGGTTTTGTTACTGTTAATCTATTTTTCGTATCTGCAGATTTTAAAGAATCTTTTGAACTAGCGGTGCTGTAAAATCGTCTAAAAAAAATTTCTCCATTAGAAAGATATCTTTTTTTAGAGTGAAAAGAATAATGAGAACGATATTACTCCAAAGCTTTCAATAGAAATGAATACATCAGAGATAATATTTCAACCTAAAGATTTATTTAATTTTCTCTGTTATTAATAATACATATAATTTTACAACTGTCACGAAAAGAATGTTCTATTAATTTGTATTCAATGGATGTCTTTCGAGAATTGGACTCCAACAAATCCATCTTGAAGTAAATGTCTAAAATTGCAGTAACTAATTTAAACTGACATTCCTGAAAATAGAACAGAAAATAAAAAATTAGTTTTGTTAATAATATAATAAAATTGTATGAATCAAAATAGTCAAATAATGGAACTAGGAAATTACCGTTATCCGCTTTGCATTGGCGGAGAGCTTCATTAAATCCTTGACAAAGGCTAATGTCTGATTGACCCTGAGCACATTGAAGGAATTGTTGTACTTCCCAGGAACAAGGACCGCCAGATGAAGCTGGTTGAGAAGATGCAGCTTGTTGTTGCACTGGAGCTGCAGTAGGAGCTACGGCTTCATTACTTCCACCACCGCTGAAAAGTCCGGTCATCGCGTGACCAATGGTGTGACCAACTGCTGATCCAATGGCAACTCCTCCAGCAGTTGCTGCCATTTGTCCCATGAGACCTGGACCTTGCTGTTGTGGTGCCATCATTGGAGTTGTTGGAGCTGCATGAGCAGGAACCGATGGAGGTGGAGCGGCCCTAACAGGAGCGGCCCTAACAGGAGCTGCCCTTGCGGGAGCTGATGACCTCACGCTGGAAAAATATATGTATAAAAAATTTTGCCAAAACATTTCATAATAAGGAAATTTAAAACAGATTTTAAAAATTAATAAAAATTTTAGGATTGCATAATTTGAAGCAATCTAATGTCAATTATTATTCAAATGTCATATTGATTTCCATGATTTTCATCAATGCGCTATAAACTCAAATTTTTTTTTGGAAATAAATTTACGAAAACGTATTTTACGTTTAAAGCACGTGTTAGAGAAAAACATTTCGGAGTCCTTGGACTTTGAACGAGGCAAAGAAATGTATTTAGAAAGATTTTTTCAATTAACTTTACAATCTACGAAAACGTAAATCTAGCGAAAATATAAGAAATATGTATTGATTTGCTGCAAACGAATTCAAACGTCATAACCTAAAGTTTAGGTTAAATTCGTTTCGTAATAAAACGATGACAAAGGTTGATGAAACAATTAACTGTTATTACAAATAAATTTAGAAAAATTTATTTAATGGAAAAATATACTTACGTCCTGGGTGCAGGAGCTGCAGCACGTCGTCGAGGCATGGTTTTTTAAATTTTTTTTTTAATCACACAATCACTTGAAGAAGCAAAAACACGTCTGCTCTTTCAGAATTCTATTCTTCAACTAAAATCTAAAATGGCGCTCGCCAATGATTCAGACACAGAAATTTCTTCTTCTAAGAAACGAATTGAAATGTTACGTAAAACAAAATTCAGAGAAGGGGAAATTTTTGACGCTTCTTGTTTTCAAGTTCAGCGCAGACGACACTATATATAAAACTTCCTGAATCAATATAGCAATGGAAAAAAACGAAAATCAATTTTTTATTTACATTTAAGGCTGGTTTGTGATAATCGAATATAAAAAAATTTATTTTTAATTAATATTTAAATAAAATTTTGAATATTAATTGTAAAAATAAAATCACGTCTCCAAATATTATTAAATAGGTTCAGTACGCAATTGAATGAATATTCAAAAAATACCGCGCCATTTACGTCACTTCTGCTTAACCTTCACGACCACCAATCAGCGGATAGAAAAATACCAGTCATAATTAGCATATATTTTAAAAATTAATTTACATGATTATGCGCATTTTCAATTTAATCTTGTAGAACGTATTTAAAATTTACCAAGAAAATGCAATTTTAGAAACTCCTAATGTAATAAATTGAAATTCCTAATATTTTATTTGTCAGAGTTGATAAGTCACGAGGCCCTCAATATTGCACGATTTTCGCAACATTTACAAATAATATATTATAAACACGTGATATTTATGTATTATTTGTTATCATGTATTTTTTAAATTTAGAAAAATATTGTTATTTTAATTATTGTGCAAAAATGCAAAAAAAAAGGCAGTAAGAATACTTTCTCCCTCGATGAGAAAATATTATACAATTGCGTAAAATATTTAATATACAAATATAATAATATTGATTTTTAATTTTAAATACCCTTTTTGTGGTTGTCTTTGAGGTGCGGATGATCCTCGACTTCTATAATTTCTACCTCCTGTCGAACGAGTCCCCCCAGAATTTTTTCGACTAGACATTTTATTTATTATTTAAATTTAAATTTTGAAGCCAAAAATTATTCAAATAAAAGTAAAAAAATGTTCGTTTGATTTTTACATTTATAATATGTCAAACTGTGTCAGTAGAAATTAAAACAAATACGAATCTAATTTTTATACATTAATTTTAAAACACAAAAAATGATGCAGATATTTTTTAAAAACACTTAAGTTCTTATATTTATCATAATAAACGATTAATATGTATTATAGTTTACAAATATGTACATAATATTTTACACAAATGTTCGATAATATGTTATTGTCGTTAAAAAAATAGAACAGATTATTTCAATTACATCGAAGAGAATGAACAATCATTACATTATAATCTTGTTCTTAAAGAAAATTATGTCGTAATTATGTTTTTTTAAAGAAGGAAATTTAAATTTAACAGATAACGTAGACACCATAACGTACAATTACATATAGAAATAAATAAATAATTATTATAAATAATACAAGAATGATTTCTTTTTTTTTAGTCTTTTTCACCTGTGATTTATATAGTTTCTTTTTAAATAGACGTTTACTGGATTTTTTACAAGTTCAATTAAATGTTTGAGACTTATATAACAATAAAATAAAGATCCTAGATCCATTCGAACGGTCAAATGAACATTGCTTCATTTTGTTTTTCGAGAGGATTATGATACAGGCCCACCATCGCCTCTTGAAGAGCTCTGAGACAAGCGATATTTGATTTAAAGCCTCCGGCTCTTTCTGCTGGATTTTCTGGTCTAATGTGATTTATATAACCTCGGATTTGAAGTTCCCGACAATCAGGAGGTAATGGTCCGTCAACGTCCTGTACTATTGGCTCGTAAGCAAACATTGGACCATCATCCACTTTTGGCACTGGCATAAAACTGTGTCCAGCTTGATTTCCAAATTGAATTCCAGAACTAAATTGAGTAACCTTTTGCACAGGGGCAACCTTCTTCTCTTCCTTAGATGCCTGAATTGCCGATGCAAAAGTTTTAACAATACTATCAGCATTACCTTCAGAATACATAAGCTCCTGTATGAGTGCCTCTCTTTCGCGAATTTTATTTTTCTCTATTTCCAAATCCTGTTGTGCTAATTCTATAATTTTTTCCTCCTCCTGTTGTTTCTCGATTTGTATAAGCTCATCCAATTCAATTTCTTTCTGATTAAGTTTTGATTTATTTTTAAGAATTTGTTCTCTATTGTCACGTTTGTATTGCTCAATTCTTTTGTTTGTTTCAATTATATCAATATTGTTTGAGAGATTAAAAACAATACTTTCAATTTCTTCTAAATAATCATTATAATCTCGTAAGCTGGCAAAGTCTTCTTCTTTTTTGTTAAAGTCACGCAGCACTCGTTTTCTTATGTCTATTTCTTTTTCTACCATGGGATCCTCAAAAAGTTGAACACGATAATTTGTTCGACGAAGAACTATGTTACATTCTGGACATGAGCCGGAACCTGGGGAGAATTTGTCTCTTTATAATAGCATAAACGTATCAATTAAATTACACAATGTGTGGTAATTTTATAAAATAATTATAACTTCATAAAAAAGATAACCTCAAATTGTATAAAATGAATTTCATGACATATATTTATATGTAGGTATATTTAGAATTAGTCAAACCTTTTAAAAACAATAGATCCACACAGTTTTCACATAATGTATGTCCACAAATGTTAACCATCAATTTTAAGGACGGATTCCGATATTTTGTGGTTTTACAACGTGGACATGCTTGATCATCCATGATTGAAATTTTCACTAAATCCACTAGATAAACAAATAAAATTCAATACTTAAACTTTTCACAGTTTTCTGATATTTTTATAATCAATTTTTGGTAACTTTAGAAACTTTCTAATCACAAAATTTGATAATTCACTGCAGAACACTAAACATGTTTACAGACTCGCGAATAAACATAATCCAAACATAACCTTACTTTTCTGCTCCGCAATTAAACAGCGCGCCGAGATAAAATTATATTTTGAAAAATAATAAAAAAAAAAAAATAGTCAATGACTAAAAATATTTTTTATTTTCCACTAAAATAAACTAGCTATTAATTCTATAGTTTATTAAATAAAAATTAAAATCAATTATTAAGTTTATTTATTTTAAAATTGTAAATGGTCATGGTTTTTATAAAATTTAACAATTTATAATTTATGAAAATATTACATATCTATAAAATTATTTAAAATATATAAAAATAATCACATAATATTAATACTTTAAGAATTGTACACAGAATGATAAAGTAAGTTATACATTCTAAAAAATATTTCAAATCTTGCGGAATAAATTGTAAATTCTAATATTTAATTTAAAACATTAAACAAGAAAATTATGAATGTATATTATCTTTTTGCATGCTACTTTGCATTTATGATAGAATTCCAGTTGATGTACTGACAAGTTTCTCCACCAGATAATTTTCAATCACTGCCTTTGCTATGAAAAGTAAAAGTTCGTTTAATTTATATTTTAGTTATACAGATGAGTTGAAAAGTGATTAATTTGTTTAATTAAATTGTGATTTAATTGTGATTTACCTGCTAATGAATTGTTTAAAATGGCAGCATGGTAAGCACTTATGCCGTGAATATTTCTATGTGTCACATCAGCACCTTTTGATAAAAGTTCATAACAAACATGACGATGATCTCCGTGTGCTCCATAAATTAATGGTGTATTTCCCTCCTAAGGTTTAAAGAAATCATGTAATAATAGTTGAATAATAGTAAAAAATAATTTATAAATAAATAATAATAAAAAATAAATAAAAAATACTTCAATATTTTCTCTAATGATTTACCTCTTCATAGATATTTGGATCAGCCCCATGACTTATTAAAAGTTTGACTAAATCGTGATGACCATAAGCTGCTGCTAAATGCAATGGTGTTTGTCCATGACGTCCTCGGCAATTTTTATCAGCTCCTGCTTCCAAAAGTTGACGAGCACTGCCCAATTGACCGTAACTGGCAGCCCACATTAAACCTGATAAACCCTTCTCGTCCAATGCATCAAGTGACGCTAAATTAAAAAAATACATCCTTATTTTAAACATTGTTTCTTTTATAATATTTACAGTACAATTTAATTTTCTGTATTTCCTTACCTTGACAAATATCATCTGGTGTAAGTTCTCCTTGACCAGCAAGAGTGAAAAATGTTATATCCTTTCCAACGTACAATTGTGGTATTTCTGTTTGAGTATTTCCTCTTTGTAAATTTGTGAGCAATGTTGGAGGCTGTTTTAATAAAAGAAAAATCTTAATTCTTTTCTTCTCGCAGTGTCAAAATAACATTTCGAAATTAAAACTAACCTTATAAGGTTGAAATGCACTTGTTCGTGTAGCATCTTGCCAAGCACCAGGATTCCAATAACATTTTGTTTCAAGAGGTTCAGATTTACACCCCACGTTTACATGTCCTGGTTTACAAATTAATGGCCTTGGTCGAATACCAATAGCAATTTTGCTATTGTCATTTTGTGAACCGCTTTCCAATTTGACAACATTTTCCTCATCTTCTTCCTCTTCTTCTTTCATTCCTTATGATAAATGGACCAGGCTGTTGCAAGTAAAATATGTTAAAATCACTTAGAATGTTATATATAAATTACATGAAGTAATTTTTAGACAATGGTGATTTAGTTTATAAAATATGTTGCAAATGTTATACTTAAACTCACTTAATATATATATATACAGGAAAAGACTATTACATATAGGTATTTTAAAATAAAATTTCTACATCACACCATTCAAAATCGAAGAGAAAATAGAATTTTTATGAACAATTTATCATGTAAGAATAAATAAATACAAAAGTTAATGTGTAAACATGATATTGTTTATTATTGTTGAGTATGAAGTTGGTCGTAAAAGATGGCGCTTGCAGTCAAAGAATCGTTCAAATCGATATTTATAATTCGAATCTAACTTCAGACGTATTTACCACGTGTGCTCCACATTTCTGACAGACATCGACAGTTTTTTAAAAACTTTCTGAAAATTATTTTAAAAAACAACTTTGTTAACAACAAAACGTGATTAAAAATGCCGAAAGTACGAAGAGAAAAGGATTCTCGCATTCATAAGGATGTCGCTAAACAGGGTTGGTACATTTTTTAATTACTCCAAAATAAATCAAACATAACCTAAAATTTACTTCTTTGTTTTATATTATTGGATATTATAAATCATAATATCTTATTATGAAACAAAGATTAAAAAAATAAAAACTAATCGAAGTAATAATAATAAATTTCTAAAACAAGTGATTTGCTAAATTACAGGTATAATGTTTAATAAGGACTTTGGCCAGCATATTTTGAAAAATCCCATGATAATTCAAACAATGGTAGAAAAAGCAGCAATGCGACCAACGGATGTAGTTTTAGAAATTGGTCCGGGTACGGGAAACATGACAGTAAAAATGTTGGAGAAAGCAAAAAAAGTAATAGCTTGTGAAGTTGATCCTCGAATGGTTGCCGAATTACAAAAGAGAGTACAAGGCACTCAACTGCAATCAAAACTTCAAATAATGATTGGTGACGTTCTAAAAACTCAATTACCATTCTTTGATCTCTGCGTTGCTAATATTCCCTATCAAATTTCATCGCCATTAGTATTTAAATTACTACTTCATCGGCCATTTTTTAGGTAATTCGCAAAAATAAAAATGCATTAGATAACAATTTATAAAAAAGATCATTATGGTCAAGTTTTTTTATTTTATCTTACATTTTTTTTACAGATGTGCAGTTCTCATGTTTCAAAGAGAATTTGCTGAACGACTAGTTGCAAAACCAGGTGACAAGGTTTATTGTCGACTTAGTATAAATACACAATTATTGGCAAGAGTGGATATGTTAATGAAAGTAGGAAAAAACAATTTCCGACCACCACCAAAAGTTGAATCAAATGTTGTTAGAATTGAACCACGAAATCCACCACCTCCCATTGATTATAGAGAATGGGATGGTCTCACTAGAATTGCTTTTGTTCGGAAAAATAAAACACTTGCCGCTGCTTTCAAGCAATCAACTGTTCTAGCCGTACTTGAAAAGAATTACAAAATTCACTGCAGTTTACAAAATAAGGTAAAAAAAATATTACTATAAATTGACGAGTAATTTCAGTTTTTGATTTATAATTAAAAACAATAAAAAAAATTTTGTTTTTAGACAATTCCAGAAAATTTTGATATGAAACAATTGGTAAATGACGTTTTAAAAGAAGCAAAAGCTGAAGAAAGTCGAGCTAGAACAATGGACATTGATGATTTTAAAGAGTATGTAAAATTTATATCTAAATAATGCGTTTTTCACTTGTTTATTTTCAATTAATGATTGTAATTATTTTGTTTTAGATTGCTGTATCAATTCAACCTTAAAGGCATTCATTTTGCATAGACTTCAATTTATATAGGAAATTTTTATGTTTTTCTAATTCTTCCTTATGTATATAAATTTGTATAAAAAAATGCAATTTTGTGATAATTGCAGAAAAAAAGTATATTTATGAATATATAAAAAAAATTTTTAATGAAAACAAGAAATCTTTTCTTCAATTATTTATTAGATAATTATATGATTAAAACGCGGAAGAAAGTACTGAAAATAAATGTAAATTCGCAACAATACAGAATATGAATGCAATAATTGCTTATTATATGTAGAAACGATTTTTTTTTCACCCTCACGCATAATGCACATTGCAGTAATATGAAATCTTGACGCTTACTTATCATTTTATTCTACAAACAGTAAGTCAAAATGTTCAATTTACACTGTACACAATTTTTTTTCTGTTACTGCTTTAAACAAAAAATCATCAAAAAAAAAAAAATATATA
>JUFY01022673.1:0-25309 GCA_001855655.1 Leptopilina clavipes
TTTTTACATAAGATTAATGCGTAAGACTTTAGTAGCCATAAATGAGCATAAAATTCGAATAATATTTGTAAAAACTTTATTCTCTTTTATCATGAATGGTTACTTAAAACGCAAAGGAAATTAGCATATTTACAACTGCATAAGTCTACTGCTTTTTCGGTATGAAATTCTTGCAAAGAGGCGTATAATACCACGCCTTTTGAGTAGCAGCATCATCCAATAAAATTAGCATAGAGCGTTTGCAACCGTTTCATATTAAAGTGAATTAAAATTTTTAAATACATGATTAAATTGAACTTTTATGTGTGAACTTCTTTTTAGAATCGATAAAGTATGAAAACTATAAGCATATAGACTTAAAAGTAAAAAATGAGTAGATTATACTATACTTACACTGAAAAAAAAAAAAATTTATTTGATTTAAATAGTGGATTACTTGACTATTATTAAATAAATATTTATTTGTCTCAGAGCCAAATAAACTATTTATTTGGAACAAATAAATTTTATTTGGTTTTATTTTTATTTTGTTAAAATAAAATTTTTATTTAAAACAAATAAATAATTTAGTTGGCTCTGAGACAAATATACGTTTATTTAACTCAAATAAATTATATTTGGTTCAAATAAAACATTTCTCTGGGTGCAAATTTTTTGATCAATTTGTTACTTTTGGTATCAATTTGATATTTTTAAGTTTACAGTGTACCAGTATTTATTACCAGAAATTATTATTCCACTCACAGTTTATTTGATTCAAATAAAAATTATTTGGTTCAAGTAAATATTTATTTGACAATAGTTAGAAGTAATCGGTCATTTGAATCAAATAAATTTTCTTTTTCAGTGTGCTTATAAACAAGTAAAAAAAGTTACCATTCATAAATTTGCCACAGGATGCGTTGAATTGTTTCTTAATACAATTTTTGAAAAAAAAAACTTTTTATTGCAATCTGGACAGAAAGTTTAATCCGATTTCCAACAAATTTTCACGAATCACTTTCCGGAGAATCTTTCAACGTGGGAAATAGTATTTTGAAATAAAAACGATATTAGTTTTTATTGCTTTTTCTCGAACAACAGCAATGTAAGTTTGTGAGTCAAATACGCACGCACACTACACCAAGTATTACTTAATGTGTGACTTGAGCACTCCTGATGACCCTGACTTTGACTGCCGTATATATAATGTAAGGCGCGCTCTCCCTGTGGGAATCTACATTTCAAAATCTAAGTGTTGAAATTTCTTATAAAACAAAAAAAATTCTCCCAAAGAAAAGTGCTTTTTTTAATTTTCTCTTAAGTGTGCATAAAAACTCTCTACGAGAATAGATTCTTTTTAAAGAAGGTATATAATTTTTGTTCGAAAAAAAGATTCCATATCGAGGGTAGAATAATCAATTTTAACCATGACGAAATGCTTAATATAATTTAATGTTGTTTATCTCATTGGAGGAAATAGATACACCTCCAACTGAAAGGTTATTCGTTTTTTTATATAAAGATATAAGTAAATTAGAATTTATAATGACTGGTTTATAAATTTAAAAAGGAAGTACTTTAGTTATTAGTGTAAAAGTGCTCTGGAGGAGACCGTTCCTGGAATCCTCACAGTTCAGAACAAAGTTTCTGATGTTACGACGATTGTTCGTATTGAGAGAAATTGAGGTTACAATTACACTTTGCCCTGATTATCCTAACTTAACCTGTGAAATAAAGAGCGATTGTTTTTCAACTGTACAGTTATCTATTCTTGCTCTTTTTTTTTCTCCCAAAATTTGCAAAATAAGCAGTTAGGTATGCATATTAAAAATTAAATATTTAAAAAGAATTTATTCCCTCAACTATAAAGATAATTAATGAAATAAACATTTGCAATATTTAATGCAAAAATCTCCATTGAAAGAAGACGAATTAGAAACCAAAAATTTTCGCTATTTTTAAAAATTATTATTGCAATTCAGAAAAGAAATATCAGACTTTTGTTTGAAGATTAGTTTGAGATCAATATCTCCTGTTTTCAATTGCTTGGAAAATAATTGAGATTTCCACAGCCACAGTTGAATAAAGAAATGGCAATCGACTTTACTATTAATTTTTTGTGCTCAAGTTCATCGAGAAGATTTGCTTTTTTTTTGCTTGAAATGAAGTCAGGAAAGTTAAAAATAAAATCACTTTTTTGATAAATTGTGAAAGATTGTAAAAACATTTTCTTGATTTAGTTGTTAAGCAACAAGAATAAATGTCGATATTCCGGGAAATTTCAAATAAAAATATAAAATAATTTTCTTTCATTTGAAACGCGAAACGTAAAAGATTTTCTATTTGAAAATTTATAATAATGCTCGATATATAGAAATATTTGATTATTTGTGATATTCATTCATATGATAAACATAAAATACATTTTTACATATTATGTTATAGATTCATTTACGCAGAAAGTTGCGTTGTATTAAAATAAGATGCAAAATAGGAGAGTTTCATTATATTTTAATTAGAAATCTTTTTCTATTAAATTCGTAATTCATTAATTTTCTGCAGTGTTCATTAACATAGACTTGTTCACCTGCACTGAGAAATCGGACTTGAAGTTCACACCGCAGAAAGATTCAAAAATGTGTATTAATCTCGAAAAGTATGAATCTGATGCTTAATTAATGCTTACATTAATGTAAATATTCACACATTTGGCGATTGATGTTTTGCCTGATTTTTAATCTTTCTGGTGTAAATTTGGAGTTCGAGTGTATAAGTAATAAAAAAAATATTTAATACAAGATTCTGATTTTTGTCAAATGGGCCGAATTCCGATAAACTGTTCAGTTCCTAATACTTTGGATTTTGGACATTTTTCATAAAAATAGTTTCTTTGTTATTGAAAATTAAAATTAAAAACTCCATAAACTTTTGAGACAAAAAGCACCTTTTAGTCACATTTACTAATTGCATAAATTACATAATAACACATTCTTGTAAATCCAGAAGAACACAAATTTGAACACACGTACCTTTCCGAGTCAATGGTACCAACAACCGGGTTCAAAGTTCACCTTGAAAAATATAGTAATCACAAGCCACTGAGTTTTGTATTTTGCGCGAAAAATTTTTCCTTTCTTTCCGTTAACAATCACGATGTGAAAAAATGAATGAATGAAATGAACAAGTATAACAATGAGAAATACGGGAAAGAAATATGTTTTGAGTTTGAAAAACAAGAAGAAAAACCAACTCGCACCGCGAACCCGACCACACGTACACTTCTCGGTTTGAAAAACGTCCTGATGGCTAGGTTGTCGACACGGCTCTGTCTTCGAGGCCGCGGAATGTCCTGACTTTATAAACCAAGCTGGTAGTGGTATCCGGCCATAGGGACTTAAAGAAGAGTCCGGAGTGGTCTCTTCTGCTCTATGCTGTGACGCAATTGGCTGCTAGGATAGCGGTACCTTGAGAAGTCAAGGTGCTCTCGACTCTACAGTGAATCTTGTGGAACTTAAACGTTTCCGTGCATCCTCTTTGCTTTGGAATTGCAGGCTAGTTACTCCGTATAATTAGGGAACAGTGACATTTTACCGTTTTTCTCTCTTTCACTCAGCCTTCCCTCTTTCTCTTTCCTTTAAAACTTATCTTTTTTTTTCCAACTGCAGTGCTCTTTTTTTCATTCTTTAGAATTTTATGTATTGTCAACTCCTGCTTCCTTCCGTATAATTTACTTCAAGTTTATTATAAGACTGTTTTATCTATTATTTTCCGCAAGAGTCTGAGGGCAATAAATTGAAAATATTTATTATAATTATTAAAATTAAATATTAGCGGTCAGTCGGCAATTTTTTTTTTTTGAAAATTAGTCAGTCGACTAAACAGGAGAAATGTGCGCGAGGATTAGCGGAAGTCTGATGAAAAGTCATAAGGAAGTAAGTTGACGTTTAATATTACGAAATAATCATTTCGTAATTTTTATCGAAGAGCGCAAACTGCGGCAGGTGCTTAGCAGCAACTAGCTCCAATTAATGTCAACCTAGAAGCGGCATAACTTTACTTCGCCAGTTGGTAATAAAGTTTTAAACAGTCCTAATACTGTTCCAACATTGTGGTACAATTATTCCTCTATAATGGATATTCAGGATGTAACTGGTGGACTAAACAGACAAAGGTTATGTGCTGTGAGAGTAACATCCTACTCTCTAAATTTGAATCGCATAGCTAAAAGTATGCCACTTATCCCGATCAGCGTATGTACAAACACGCTGATTGGAATAAATGGCATACTTATCGCTGGGAATCAGTGAAGTACGGCTGATAAAGAGAAATACCGCTGATAAAGAGAGTAATATACAATCCAAATGATGCAGCAATTACAAATTTGGTAACAAATAAATTTCTAAATACGATTCCTATTTGAGACGCCTTAAAACAATTAATATCATCCTAAATTCAATTTCACCAAATTGTATTAATTACAAAGACTTTGCGGAAAATCCTGATATTTCTGGCGTATCATTCCGCGACAAAATTTATCTTAGCTTCAAAAAATTTCAGGTCGTTTTTGATTTTTGAAGGGAAAATAACAAAACCTTAGGTAATTTGTCTACTGCCCCTAAAGAGGATTTATTCTTAAGGACATGTCAAAGTCGTTGCGATTTTTCCATTGGAAAAATATTAATATAAATTAATTAGTAGCTTAATATAAATATTGCAACGACTTTGACATGGCCTTAATACAAACTATTGATGTTTGTCTTCTCTCTAAATCTATGAATTAGTCAACAGTATAACTAATTCCTATAGACTTCTATTAATTTTAATTTGATTTTAATTTGATCAAAAAAACAAAAATTAACTCCACATAATGAGAATGTGACAATTAAATGTCTCAACTATTAAGGGCATTTGAACCTTTATGTCACCAGAAGCCACGTTCTTTCAAATGCAAACTTTGGTAAATTGCTTTTCTTTGTGTATTTGAATTTACAAGTTTAAATTCACAGTCGCGTGTTAAAATTAAAGTCTTTCAAAAAGCTCTTCTTTTTTCACTGCTCTCATATTTTTTTTTTACTTACTTTACTTACTTTTTTACTTTTTTTACTTTTTTTTTTACTTCCTTCTTGTCATAAACGTACCCTGAAACATAAACCTGTTGCCATAATTTTCGTAGATAGAAACTTCGCGTTTCGCCATAGTTGTGGTAGAAGACAAGTACGAGTCCTTGACCGACCCTGAACCCTTAAGATTGGCTATTCCCTCTACCGCTATTGGTAAGTGCACTTGAAAGTCTGTTGCTTCTGAGAAGTAAAATATATTGATTATACGAGTAGAAAATTAGTTTTCTAGACAATAGACTTTATAGTAAAGATAAATGATACTGATAAGATTTTCTTTTATATTAAATATTTTTATTTTATAATGAGCTGTTGTACTTTAATAAAGTATCCCTGGTGAATTAAATTAAATAAGGTTTTTAAAAAGGTGATCAAAATTTCCCAAATACTGAAAAAAAATTCTGCTTTGGGTTTATTTAACATTATTGTTCTATTTTAGAAAACTAGAATTACAATAATGTTAAATATACTCCAAACCAGAATTTTTTTTTCAGTAAAATTGTACTTAAGGGAATAATAATTGTAAGGGAATAATAATTAATAATAATAAAATCTTAATAATAATAAACTGATGAGAATTAATAAAAATTAGTAGTCGCTGACAATTTTAAATGCATTAGAAGTTATTATGAAATGTATTATATTCCTTATAAACATAGTTATGTAACTTTACGTCATGCTGAGCCTAGCATAACCGAATCCTGAACCGTATCGTACCGTTGAAGACACGCTTCGTGTGGGCCAAGTGTTGGTGACATCCCAGGCACAATTTTTCTTCATTGTGAACATTTCCTCATTCCATCTCTAGGAAGTTTCTTGCTTAAAAACTTGAATTAAAACAGACAATCTCAGATACCGTACAACAATTTTCAAAATAAAACCTTCCTTTGAAATATTTAAGTTGAAGATTTAGAATATTTCAGATAAAATCTCGAAAAGTCCAAACTTTCAATCATTTTTACAGAATTTCATTAGATAGAAATACTTTTTAGCCGAATTTTAATTTTTTGGACTCAAATTAACCCAAATTTTTACTTAAGACAATTATTATTTGCCATAATATTAGGTCATCGAATTTTTAATTGACAGAATTTTTATTTTACATAATTTTTATTTAACTAAATTTTTATTTTGAAAAACATTAATTTAAACGAATTTAATACAACAAATGTCTCATGCAACCGTATTTTAAATGAGTCGAATTATTAAACAACCGAATCATCATTTGCCCGAGCAAAAGATTTCGGCGCGAATTTTCAAATTGACCAATAAGAAATTATTCAAAGTAATGTGATTTGTCAATTTTTAAATTCGTACTTAAATCATTTTGCCGCTTTTTTTTAAAATCTTTTTTTGGAAAAATTTGGAGTTTTAAAAATTCTTTCAAATGACAATTCATGCAAATAAAAATTCGGTCATTTAATAATTCGACTCATTTAAAATACCATTGGATGAGAATTTTGTAGAATTAAATTCGATTAAATTAAATTTCTTTAAAATAAAAAGTTGATTAACTAGAAATTGGGTAAAATAAAAATTCTGTTAAATAAATAATAATTTAAATTCAGAAAATTAGATCTTTTTTAACAAGTACAATAGATTTTGCTATAAAACCAAGGTAACTGTGAATTAAAAAAAAATAGTATTTAGATTAGAATATTTATTTGGAATAAATGAAAAAACAATGTTATAGGTCAATGATTTTTATTTGATGACACAGTAATAATATTTGGATAGAGTTTTGGGTGCGGCGCCTTAAAGTGTATAAATACGATACAAACGTAAAAAACCTGTAAATGCGTCTGAATATTTGTCATTACGAGCACGATTTCATTTTTCTTTTTCTCGAAATATACCATTTTCAATCGTGCTTTTGTTTATCAAAGCGTTTCGAATTTAATCGAATTTACTACATTTTACAATATGTATAATCTTACGTACTCGCAAAATCCCTTTTCTTCTTTTTTTTTCGTTTTTAATTGAAAGGCGCACAATCTTCCCAAATTACATTCACGTGAAAAAACATCTTTCCGACTTGTTTACTCGTGTCAACTAATTTTTCCTTTCTCGTTTTCTCTCTCAAGTTATACATATTTGCGTTGGCGCCTGAATTTTCCCTTGATTAATAATATATTTACAATATCAATTATGACCAGATTTACTCACATGTCTTAATGACTAATCATATAAATTTTACTTGCTCACATACATTTACATATAAAAATTCAGCGCCGTTTTTTTTTGTATACATATAATATATTAATATTATATTAACATTTTCTGTTCATTAAATAAAGTTTTCTTAGTAAATTATTACATGTATAAATAGACTATATTTTGCACGCACATTTTGCAGAGCTTCTTTTTCTCGAATGGAGAAAAAAATTTATCCAATTTTTTTCATTTCTCTTTGGCTTTTTATCCCTAGAGAGAAAAAATTGGAAAAATTTTTGATTCGAGATCTTTTTTTATTTTGACGAGCATAATGCTTGCTCCATTTAGCGCGGCTATTGGTCAAAATATGGACGAGAAATTTCGCAGCATTCTCTTTCCGTCCTCTAATACTGTGTCTTTCGTCAAGAATTTCTTTTTTTTTAAAAAAAAAAAGAAAACAAAAAAGATATGCACTGCGTTGCGTCATTGAGGCTCAAAAGTAAAAAAATGAGTTTTTAAAAAATACAATCATTTTTTTCTGTCACAGCAGCATTGTGCCTTATTGTTACTGATAATTATTATGTCTATGTCGCATGATAGGCAATGGTTTCGCTTATTAGGCTCGCTTATAATTGTAAAATTCTCCTTGAATTATTTGTAAAAAAATTCTTTAGGACCTGTGAAAATCTATTTCACAAAACCATTTCCAAACTTTTAAAATCGTTTTCAAACCGTTTGAAACATTTTTCAAACCTTTAAAATTCTTTTAAAACAGTCCTTAAAATTTTCGAAATTGTTTTCGAAATTTTAAGACAACTCTGGAATTTTTAAGAAAATTGCTTTTCAAACTAGAAACGTTTTCGGACTTTTTAAAATATGTTCGAATTTACAAAAATTTGTTTCGAAAATGGATTTAGAGATACAGAGAAACTTGTCATAGTTTTGAAATTTTATAAAAAATAGTTTCGAATTCTTAAAATCCATTTCAAATTGTTTAAAACTTCAAACTTATAAAATATGTATGAAGATATTTAAAAATTGTCAAAACGTTTGAAATTGTCATTCATAATTATGTCGGCGCTGAAAGTTTTAAAAAATATTTTAAAACTTGTAAAATTGTTTCAAACTGTTTAAAAACGCCCTTAAAATTGTTAGTACCGTTTCCGAAAGTGTAAAAATAAAACGCTTCCATTTGAAACGTTTCCGAACTTGTAAAACTGTTTCGAGCATTAATTACTTCCGAAAATTGGAAAAATTGTTCTCTAACATTTAAAGCCTGTAAAAATGCAATAGGCCTTTTTAAAAATGGACTTGCGTGAAAAAATTAGATTTCTTTGAGTTCGAAATTCGTCAACGAACTTTTTTTCTTTTCTCTCTTCAAATTTTCACGATTTTTTTTAAGAAATATTTGAAATACAGATTTCCTGGCTTATGTACAAAAAATAATTGTTGCTTGATAAAGCCTTGTCTTCTAGCATGCTTCTATTTTTCTCGAGGTTTAATTTTCTTTCTGCTTTGTTTTCTTTAAGAATATTTCACTCGATGTAGATTGATTCTTCTTGATTTTTATCCTACTCAACATTAATTAGTCAAGTTGAGAAAATTACAATAAATTTTTCTACGTCCTATTATCGTTTTACGAAAATTAACGTATTCTAAAGAGCAGACTCGACACCTCTTGAAGACGAAGTCGAAGAACTCAAATCTTCCGAGTGTCGAGTGTGAGAAGAATCCATCGAATTGGAATCACTATCGTTGCTAAGTGGACTCGAAAAATTGGCTGCCTCTTGAAGTCTCAACAGCATATTTAACTAGAAAGAGAAATTTCACTGATATTATTATTCATATTTTCTCGACTCTAATCTTTACATAAAAAACAACATACCAAAGGATCTCCATCAGTGTCACTGTGAGTACTACCGAGACTCTTGACACTAGATGCTCCGACTCCCGATGAATGACCGGAAGTAACAACATCGTAGCCAACATCTTCGGGCCTAAGTCGTAAAAGAGCGTCACTTCCGCCATGAACGGCGTGAGTCGAAATCCAGGGATAACTCGTGATTATAAATTGCGCAGGATCCTCCCAAACTGAATCGCCATTTCCGCTTCCACTTGTTCTTCGTCCATAAAGTGCCAGACCTTCTCTGACAGCCTCCACCAGGTACGGGATCACAGAATAATTCCACAAGTCTGTAAACCAAACTTGAGATCCGGAAACTTCCATCGGACAAGACAGGAAGAGTCGTGGACCTAAAGAATTGTGTTATTAAATTAATAATTATTTGATTTCCAATTTGTGTCGTATTTCTTCTTTCTTAATTTATTTTTTAAATATAAATGAAAAATTTACCTATAGTTACATCGGAACTGCTGTGAGTCTCTAAGAACTTATTGAGATGAAGCCAAACTCTCGGTAACCATTCAACAACGGCTGCCATTTCTGCATTTCTGGCTCCTCCAGTTTCGCGTAATTCGTGTTCCAGCAATTTTCGTCGTAAATATCTCCCCAAGAAACCTTTCACTGGCTCCATATGATTGGCGCATAGGACCCATCTGATAAAAATTGTAAATGATAATTTTTAGGGCTTATTCTCGAACTTCTTATTGAACTTGGATGTAAAGAATTTTATTGTCCATATTGTAAAAGTAAATAAATTTACCGGAAATTATGATGAAGCTGAAGATTTGTTGTACTGCAAGTGGCTTGACTCATGGTACCAATAATCGCAGGACACGTGGAATGTCGTGTGCCAAGGAGACCGCTAAATAATTCGCTAAGTGAGGCAGCATGTTGAAGATTTTCAAGAATAATAACACGTGGCAGTTCATCGGCAGCATTGGAATCGCATCTTTCAGCAATATGAGTTAAATATTGTCTAAGCTCTTTGCTAGATTTATGATCAACATTATAAGTCGCTACTGCAGCTGCGTCCTTATTTTCCGTATCGGCGTCGACAAGAGCGTGAGCCAGTTTTCCAGCCAGGTAACTCTTTCCCGTGCCACTTGGACCGCACAAAATTACTCGTCGATGTTCCATGAGATGATTCACTTGCCTCTGAACTATTGATCTCGGAATTAGAGTATCTACTGCGAGCCACGAGTATCCCGAGAGGACCAGATAAATTGATTTCACGTGTCCAACCATATATCCACAGGGTAATAATTCCGGATGTTGAGATTCAGTGATGCATCTGAGAATGGAAAATTTAAATTTAATATTTAAACTAAAGATAAAGTTTAAAAATACTTAAGGCTCTTGAATTTCCAATTTGCTATTTTTGTACCAAGAATCTAATTTTAAAATTACGTTCAACAACAGTAGTTAATTGTTAATTAGTGAGAAATTCCGATACCTTGAGGCTTCACCAAGATGATAAGCAGCGATACATTCAACACCAAGTCCAAGATTCGTAACTGGATCGACTCTCGAGACGTAATCCTTGAAACATCTTCTTACCGTCGTATCGAGACTGTCCCAGGTGGTTTTATTGGAAATACAAACGCTGGCAATTATGCAGTGAGGTGGATCACTGGCACCGCCTTCCGTCGAATTTCCAAGATTAAAATTGAAACTTTTCTCACTGCCCAGATAAACAACGACGTTTATTCGCTTTCCATCGGTATCTTGCTCAATCGGTGGCTCAGTTGTCGTGGATGTGGCTGATGGTACCACGGGTTGTTCAGGAATATTCAAATCTTCCAGTTGATTTGATGTTGAACCATGATCACCGTTCGATAATGCCGCAACAGTAGATGCAACTTCGGTCATGCTGAAGCGTCGTTCCGGGTCGCTTGGCAGCGAAGATTGTGACGATGTCAAAGATTTCGAGGTCACCAATCGCTGCAAGCGCTCGTTGTTCTGCTTCAAATTTAGCATCTCGTTCTGAAAATTAATTCAATTATTGACTTTTCTAGCAAAGTTATAAATTCTCCAAATTGACACCAACCAATGAAAATTTATTTCAACACAGTAAATTAAAACAATTATTCATAATAAAAAAAACTATCCTCAACGATTCAGAAAAACTTAATATTTTTTCAAAAAAAAAATGTGAGAAAAGTTTCAATTTTAATCTTGGAAATAAAATTGTCTATAAAAAAGAAGTTCAAAAACTTTTTTCTATGACGAAAAATAAAAATTAATTCTAATGAGAGAATATTTTGTTTTAATCGTTGATCATAATCGATATAGAAAAAAAAGAAAATCAGTGCGAATAGATGAGTCAAGAAACAGATGTTCGACGATCAGTTAATTGATCGCTACTTTTTTTTCTTCTTTTTGCGAAATGAGATTCCGACAAACAGATGGCAAATAGGATCAGCGGTGAACCTTGAAATCGTTTTCCGCGTGAAATCATCGAATCTACCTTCCGTAAAATTGCCCTTTAGATTTTCAAAGAATTGGATTGTCTTGCACTTGAATTGACAAAATAGTGAAAAGTCAGCAGAGAACTTTGAACGTACCCTCATTTTGATGACTGTGTCCTTGAGGGATTCAAGTTGATGCGCGGATGAAAGAGCCTCGAGTCTAATGTCAGTCAGGACCATGTCTTTTTCTCGCAACTGCTTTTTCAATTCGTCGACATCGTCATCATCCTCGTCCTCCTGTTTATAAAGAGCTGAACTACTCTTACTTCCGGGTATCGCGTTGTCACTCTCGGGAGATTTTTGACCATTCGTTCTTGACGCTTGATTTTGATCTTGAACCTTTTCGTGTTTTGTGGCAATTGGAAGTCGTGGACTATTTGGTACACTCAAATCTCCAACGCCTTCCTTGCAATCCTCAGCATCCGAGATTGAACCTTGTCGATGTTTACGAGTTCTACTAAAGCAAAATACGTGGAAAAAATTAAAAATCATTTATCATAACATAAAAACCAGAGAAATAATTATAATTTTTTGCAATATTTCAAAAATTAATGTTTTAGTATTGAATACCTCCCACCCTTGGAGTAGTATTAGTTTCTGGAAATTTTAAATTCTGTGCAAAAAAATTCGGATAAAAAAAATTTCCCAATTTATGCTTTTCATATTTTTCACAAATAAACTTGGAATATTGTTGGATAGAGAAAAATGAGATTGTAAAAATTTGTGTTGAACTGGTTTACCTAGAAAAAGCTTTTGAAAAGGAACTTCGAAGCCAGCCTTTCTTCTTGTGATGGCTGCTGATAGAACAGGCGCTGCTCAAAGAGTTTAGAGATGTAACGCTGTCTGCTGACAATTGTCTCGCGATTGACGATCCTTGATGATTACTGTTTCCGGTGCATCCGGTTGTTCCAGAATCCGAATCGCCAAGAGTGTGCCTTCGCATATTGTTATTCAAAGTTGCCTCCGCACTCTGCTTTCTAAGCCTTTCAATTGTCTCCCTCAATTCCTGCAATTCTGTATCCTGAAAACAAAATTATTTTCATTAATTACAATTTCGAAACAAATAATTCTTCATTCAGTTTTAAATATTTTTCTCTTTTTTTAATTACTTGATAATAATTGAATAATTTGCAATAATTTTTTTTCTTCTTATGTACCTAATTTCTAAATTGAACTTCTTCTTACAACTTCCTTGTTTTCTTTTTCCATAAATCTATTTGAGAAAAGTAATTTTTATCATCTCATGTATAGATAGAAATTTTCAAGCTTAAAAATTTATCTCAGAAGAGAAATTTGACAATGATTAATATATTTCATTTTTTTTCTGATGGAAAAGTAAATTGCGGAAATCAAATTCTAATATTGAAGTAGATTTTTATATGTTTATGAAAATTAATCTGGTAATTATAACTTTCTATTAATTAGTTGGTAAATTGACTGATAGTTTTGTGAAGTGATTTAGAAAGATATTACAAATTTCACGCCACATTGCTCTCAGAATTTCTTAAATTTATTTTAGATAATAAAAAAAATTCACCACACTTTATAATTTTTTTGATTCGATCTGCAAGGCCTGGGATAGACTTTAAGGTTTAAAAGAAAGTAATTTTAATCGCAAAAAGTTGCATTTTTTGGGAAAAAAGTGTAATTAAAAAATGGTATTTTATCAAAATAATTGGCGAAAAGTTGCATTTTTTGGGAAGAAAAAGTTTAAAAACTTGTATTTTATCAAAATAATTAATCGAAAGTTAGAAAAAATTGTATTTTATTCAAAATAAGTCGATAAAAATTGCATTTTTTGAAAAAAATCTCGTACTATCCGAGGCCTGCATTTCTAATAATGATGCGGTTTGTTTAATTATTTTTCAAAGAAAAAACTTCGTCACTTGATTCAATTAAAAAAAAGAGAAATTATTTTTTTTTAGATGAAATTTAAGATTCCATTTTGTTTCCAGATAATTTATTGTTCCTTTGACAATATTGAGAAATTAAAAGAAATTCTATGTTTTTCCGTGAATGGGACAGAGATTAGAAGCGTGACAACAGGTGCAATTGTCAGATTGACTTGACACAGAATCACTACTCCAGGAATCGGAAATGCTATAAAGTTGTCTCATTGAATTTGTGTTTGGTTCCTTGGAATGTCTATCGGAAGTATCAGGTTCATTAGTATTTTTCGTCCTCGTTTGTTTTATTCTTCTAGTGGGAATATTTTTAATAATTCCAGTGGCAATATTTTTATTTGGCGACAAATGAATACTGTGAGTATTTCTGCTTGACAAATTTTTCAAACTATGCTTCCCAGTGTCCACAAGACTTCTAGGATTTTTCACAATTGTCTTGTGTATCTTTCTCGTTAAATTCTTGGAATTCTTCGTGCCATTGTAATTCTTTAACTCTTTCAAGTAGTTCTTACCAATTAAGGTCTTCGGGTCTTCTTTTGAACAACTACTAATACTACTACTACCTTTGGAAGTATTGCTTTTTGAGGACGAGTTTTTTCTCAATGAGGAACTTGCTTCAGGAATTTTAAGACCAAGGGCTTTTGCATCTTTCGGTGGAATCGGAATGAGAACAGGAAAATTGGAATTTAGTGAAATATTTTCGAAACCCGGTAGGAAATCATTTAGAGATGCTTTTAAATCACTGGGACGAGGCAATTTTCGGCTTTTTGATTTTGTCGGACGTTTTGTATTGTCCATTTTTTTTTTAATATCAACAAAACCTGGAAATTAAAAAAACTCTAATTGTTAAGTATTAACAAATTTAATTTTTGAAATTATTACCAAATTTCGAATGTTAAATTGACAAGTAACAATTATTTTCCTCTTTCATGATTTGCATTTTTCCTCATCTATTTCTGAATTTTTGTATTTGAAAAGTTTTAATTTTTCCATTTTTGCTTGTTTTTTTTTTATTATTATTTTTATTGCACAAAATTTTTTATCTGAATCGAAATTTTGACATTTTGGATGAATGTGAATGATTCATTTTAGAAAAGTGAGAAAAAATTCTTTTGTTTTTCTGCGGCTGATTTCAGATGGTCGTTTCGAAAATATTTTTTTAAAGTTGACTTCATTTATATAATTCACATATTTTTTTTACAACAAAATTAATAACTAATAAAATACATTTTAAAATGTTAATACATTTCGTTTTAGCTTGTAAAATTGAGATACTTATTTTCGATGTGAACTTTATGGGATTTTAAAATTAAATAGAGGTAATAACCATATCCATAAAAAAAGACTGGCATCATTAGAACCAATTTCTCAGGAATTTCAAAAGTTTCCTAATAAGCTCATTGGATCTACTTGGAGTGTAATAAATGATATAGAAATAATCTTCTTATGCAAAAAAATATAAGTGCCGAAGATTTTACATCTGTAAAGCTCTAAAACGTTTTTATGTTTCAAGCTCGTTCTCTATTTTATAAATTAAAATATTAAAGCATTAAGCAATATATTTAATAATAAAGAAAATAATAAAAAACAAATAAAATAATAAAATAAAATAATAAAATAATAAAATAAAAAAATAATAAAATAGAAAAATAAAAAAAAATAAAAAAATACTTCCTCTGTAAAGAAACAAAAAAAAAATTGCAATAAAAATGTTTATAAACTTGAAAAATAAAAACAATAAAAATAACTTATATGTCAAATTTGACAATGAAAAGAAACATAAAATTAAAAAAATAATACAGAATAATTTACTCTAATAATAGTTATTAATAATAATGTCTTACTTTTTTCTCAGCAGTAGCTGTGAGTTGTTGTAGCCTTTGAGTCATGTTGGACAAAGATTGTTCAAAAGCTGATACGACATGAGCCTGAAACAAAAAGAAAAACATTTTTTTATATACATATAAAAGAAATATTTCAAGCAAAAAAGAAAAAAGAAAATTATTTTTTCCCCTTTCATAGTTGAATGAAATCCATTAAATAAATTTAAATTGAAAATCAATTTGAATTTAAATTCTTCATTCTTATCGAGGAACCGAGGTTTCTTATCTGAAAGCTTTATTTGCAGAGAAGATGATTCTGACAATGATGTACAACCGTTCCTATCTAAAGCTCTAACTCCCTTATTTTTTAAATGATATAACCGGGACAATATATTTTCTCAAACGACCATCATTTACTGCCTAAATGATAATGTTTTGTATAAATAGATAAAAATAGAAAATCACTAGACCTTGTGTTTCATCAATGACACACATGTGACCCAAAAAAGTGTGAAGATTCTATATCTAAAATTCATATAAATTTTAGAAAGGAAAATTTCACGTTATTATATAAAACGAAAAAAAAACTTTCAGTTAATGAAAAATAAATCTTAGTGCAACATATATAGGAAAATTATTAAAATTTTGTTATTTTATATTTAGATGACTTGTTTTTAATTTACAACAATGAATATTTAACCTAATAATCGTTTGGTAATTTGAGAGGTTTATTGCAATCGCATTATCTTGTCAAATAAATAAACGATTTGCATATGAGTGTATTTTATAGGCGACAACCGTTGTTCGAAGATGGAATGAGACGACTTGAACTCATGCAAAACGTAGGCGACATGACCCACAATAGCGATCCACACGTGGGTCGTTACATTTTTTTTTCTCCTGTAGATGTTACTTGGATATGTGTCCGGTACTATGTACAATCGTGTCCTGGATTATTCAAAGGTAATATATACTCGTCCCGTCTTAAATCTTCTTTGTTTGCGCAGGGCATTAAGTCGTAAAATGTCCATTTTACCTCTTTTGGTTGACATTACAAAAAATATATATATAGTTTTTCCATCTTCGATAACAGTTTCGATTTGAATAAATATTTTTTACTGTTTTCATTTTTAATGATTGATTTCAACTTTAAACTTTTAATTTTAGTACGTTCATTATAAGATTATAATAGGGTCAGAATTTGTCAAATTGATCATCTAAAATTTCACTGATTCAAATTTAGAGAGAACGTTGCGGACTTCATCTTGGTTAATTTTAGGTGATTCGTTTCAGAAATTCTGACCCAATAATTCTAATTGACATAAGCTCGAATCTTATTTCTAATTGCCAAGATGTAATTAAAAAAGGAAAGTAGGGATTATTTCGAAATTTTAGAGTAATTGGTATGAAAGTTGAGCCGGATCTTTGGTGGATTGACCCTGAATATTGCAGTGGTATATTATATATAAAAGTGCAAGGTCTTTGAAGCGAAAAGTACATCTCTATATCGCTGTCAGAAATCGCCCTGAGCTATCTGCAATGCTAATCCTCTTGAGCCTTTTATTTTATGCAGGGTGATCTCATAATGTTGAGAATGAACCGGGCATTCATGCTACAAACCATCAAAAGAAACTGCCCTTTCAAGTGGAAAACACCTGTCGCAAATCGAGGTTATAAACAACTATATGTCCGCGTTTAACATCAAAGAGAAAAACTCTCTCTGACGTAAGACGTTATTCTCAATAGATAAATATTCACAGGGATTTTACATCACTTTTTTATTTTTTTTTATTTCAGTTTTTTTTGCTTCAATTGCAATTTTTTTATTTCTGTTAAGAATTCCAAAGCTCGAATTTTTTCGTATTTATTTTCATTTTATTTTCAAAAGGCAAAATTATTATGCACTGTAATTTTTATTTATCATCACATTCGAAGAAGAAATTCAAACATTGTTTCCAAAAAAAGTGGGGCAATTTCTGCACGGAACCTCGATATAATTGACGTCATTCTTAATTATTCGTCGTGTTAATTTTATTCAACAGTGCGTGTAAAAAAATCGATAAAACTTGTTCCTTGACTTATCGATAAATCAGTTTAATTATAATGTGCGACTAAACAATAACTGCAAGGATCGAGTAAACATGTTTATGTCACATTGATAATTGCACGTTTGTATAAATGAAAGACTTAATGTTTTTTAGAAATAAAAACGTAAATTAGAGTCCAATGTCAAGTATCGATTGTCTTCTATTTCAATATGTTAGGAGATTTTCTTGTCTGTCTCTCTTGCACACTCGTCGGTATGACTGACATGATGGTTTTCATGACAAAAATTAGAGTCAGTGAGGAGACAAAATTAGAGGCATGACAAATAAAACATTTCTAATTCTGACGGCTGATGTGATGGATGATGGATTATAAACTACCGTTGAGAGAGAAAAGCTCAGTCGTCAAATGCAACAACAGTCAGAGCGAGACGATTATTACAATATCAACGTGGGCGAGAGTTCAATTTTCCCAATTTGAGAATTTTTTCTCAATCAACTTTCTTCTGTCTGGAAGCAATATTGTTTAGGAGGAAATGGTAAAACCTAAAAACAAAAAATTTAATTTCAAAGACAATTTTTAACATGTGACATACATGAATCATGTAAAAAATTAATTGCTCTTATTTTTTCTTGATCCGAATTTAGATCTAACTTTATTTTTCTTTCTGATATCCCATTAATTTGGATGTGATGTTTAAAATAAAGGGAATAAGTGGCGGCTCGAATTCATCGCGGTTAAAAGAGGGTTTTCGCATTAGATAGGGTCTTGATCATAAATTTATGGACCTTCTATTTTCTACGAAGCTTCTAATATCATGACCAACCGAATGCTCGAAGCGATTTATATTTATAACCCCTTTTTGCTGTTGCCTATCGACGATTCGATCGTCAATTAACTTCGTGAGCTCTCCATTAAGGCCGGCAAAACTTTTAACTTAAAACTCAATCTATATGTAATGGAAAGTTACTTCGTCTTCCGTTTGTTAACTTGGCTACTGTATGTGACAAATTATTTTAGAAAGTTCACCTAAGAACCTTGGTGCATTATCGATGAATGAACTTTCTAAGGTATATACTCAAAACCTTCATTAATTTTTTACCATTGTCCAATTTTTTAAAATTCGAAATTCTACATTTTCTGTTCGAGAAGGAAAAACTCGAGTATTTTTCCAACTTAGAATGTGAGGGAAAATATTCTTGTTTAGGAAATGTTTAGGAAAATATTCTTGATGAGGAAAGTGAAAAGTTATCTATATTTATTCTCAATTTATTTAGTACCTAAACCAATATTTTGAAACTTTAGACTGAAAGAGAGAGAGAGAGAGAGTAAATGAAACCAATTTCACTCAAATAGGGGGTAAATGTTATTTTTAGAAACATTACTTTCCAAAAATGGAAATTTTTCTATTTTTAAAAATTCTCTCAAAAATGAGAATTAGAAACAGATTAATTTACAAACAATTTAAATGAAGTGCATATAATAATTGTGAAAAAGGGAAAAAAACAAGTATACTGGTTATAATATATAAATTGGTATACATAAATTATTTCATCGTAAGATTGGTATCAGTGGAGAAATCTTTTTCTTTAAAGATCTTGGATTAGAATACCGAGTTAATTTATAAGCTTATCAGATGCAAAGTGAAATACAACTTATTACATTTATATGGGATTTTTTATATTGTTTTAAAGATTGTCTAAAACAAGTTGCTTTTTTGAGTCTCTTTTTGGAATCAGAAGCAATATCGCCACTGTATCCGCAGAGTAACGGTAATAAATCGGGTTAACGTGCTACGAGACTTTCATCAATAACGTTTGATCTAACCTTATAGTTAAATGGACTACCTATGCCAATGGTAAAAAAAAATCCATTTTTTCCTTTTATTCCAGAAAAGGTATTAATATAGAACCAAATTACGATTTAGTACCAAAATTGATACCAAATTAGTATCTTTCTTTTTACAGTGTATTTATATAGTTAAATTTACTCTCTAAATTTGAATTAGTAAAAATTTTAACTAATTTGAATTATTGACTTACTTTTTGTTTTCGAATTAGTTAAATTTTACTAATAAATAGTAAAAAAAAATTTTTCTACTAATTTATTAGTAAATTTTAACTAATTCGAAAGCAAAAAGTGAGTCACTAGTTCAAATTAGTTAAAATTCTTACTAATTCACATTTAGAGAGAACTTGATCAAAATTATTGGATAAAGTAACTATCAATGATTTTGACGTTGATGATGAAAATTGTCATACGAATTAATGTCATTTAAACATTATCAAGATTGAATTACTTGGCAATTCTGATATTAATTGAAGCTGAAATGACAAATACAATTATTGTTACTACCAATTTTTCACACATTAATTTAATAGAGCGTAAATTATAACAAATTATCACACTGCTAGTAAAGATTGGTGATAAGTGAAATCACTTAGAAATTATAATTCCCAATGGTAGACGGGAATAAATTAGAACATTTGCATTCAAGTAGGTATGAAAAGAGTTGAAAACATGGCATTTAACACTGGTAAATAGAGTGGACGATTTTAAATCTTTTTATTTCTTATACATCTTTATGCATCAATTAAATCATTTTGAAGTAAATTCGAAAATCCTACAAATAGAAAATCGTTTAAACAAATGGAAAACTTATCCTAACATTAATAAATTACATTACTAGGCAATATAAGACAAATATGGTAAAAAATTTTCATCAAGCTTTTTTATAATTTGCAAATATAGAAAATCATTGCAGGGTACAAAATACCTTGCCTTAGATTTAATTTCATCAAACTTTAAAAGGTTTAGTTTAGTTATAAAATGTTAAGGAAGAAATTTAATTTGAGTTAAAATGAGCTAAATTAATACACTGAAAAAAAAATTTATTTGATTCAAATAACCGATTAATATTAAATAAATTTTTACTTGAATCAAATAATTTTTATTTCAATCAAAAAAGTTGTAATTGTAACAATAATTAGGTCGTTGAAGTTGGCGTCGACGCTAAGCGTCGAAAAAGGTTTTTCTACTCGGAACCAAAAAATTTAAACCATTTTTTCAAACATTTTAGATTCAAATAGTGTCCTGAAAAGTTACAAAACCTTAGGTGAAGTGAGATTAGCGACATTTTTCATCCCTAAAACCCCAAAAAATATTTTTCGACGCTAAGCGTCGACGCTAACTTCAGAGACCTCAATAATTTCTGTATTTGAATCAAATACGATTTAATTGACTCAAATAAAATTCATTTGACACAAGTAAATATTTATTTGATAATAGACAAGTAATCGGTTATTTGAATCAAATAAATTTTTTTTTCAGTCTACTACTTAACATTATCATGTAAACATTTTTTCCACGTAGAGTAGATTTGCAAAAGTGGTGTGTAATGCTTGACAGAATTTCCTGGGAATGAAGGAGAAGAGTAGGAATTTACGGGTTTACAACTGTTAGGCGCCCACGTGGCTCCTCATATTAGATCTCGAGACGGGGAGGAAAGCTGTATAAATGAATGGCGTAGGTGGTCCAGGCATCGCATTGCTACAGTGTCTAGAAACGATGTTATTACTGTCGAGAGGACATTAACGCGTGCTGAGCATGTACTACAAGGTGATCAGATTTATAGAGTGTATGTAGGATGATGTCTTCGTTTTCATTACAAAACTTGCCACTGCGTCATAATTACAGTGAAACAAGTTCCTTGTCGAGTTGCAAACTATATCTCAATTAATTAAAAACAGATATCCAGATATCCATTTTCCCAACAAAATGCATTTTCAACATTTTCACTCAATTTCTTTCAATTTATTGTAGAAAATTATGTTATCAACAACCGTGTCACCTAAGATTAAAATCATTTCACGTAATCTTATCGTATAATAAAATCAGAATTTCAATCAATTTTTCCACATCTGTAAATCGCAATTAGGTATCAAAATAAAATTAATTGATACGCAATTATAATTTTATGTATATGGTTGGAAAAATTTTTATTTTCTGGAAAATATTGTCATTATTGAAAATAGTGTCATTGAGAATTATTCGGTGCAAAAAAGACAATTATTAATTGCAGTTTGTAGAAGTTAAGAAAAAAAAATCTTTTTACAATTATCTAGTTATCAGATCATTACGAAGGAAATGATTTTCTCATTTTTTAAGTGCATTTTATAAATTATAGTGTTATTTTCCGCACGCCTGTGGCATATCGTTTCTTTTCTATTTGTCGCTTGTAAATTATTTTCTTACTTTCTAAAAAGATTTTTTTTTCTCATCTAGATAGAGTTGAATTTTGCAATATTTACCTAACGATAGAATTGATTTGCGAGAAAAATAATTGTTTTTTAGAAAACGATAATAATGTTAATTCAAACTAATGTTAATGTCAATCATTCTTTAAAATGAGAATGTAAAAAACTGTTTTAATATATACAAAATGTTACATTTCTTACATTTCTTACAACCGAAATAAAAGTAAGACTGTAATGTTAGTTTGATTAATCTTTGTTTCTATTTTGAATATTTTGAATTTTCAAGTAATGAGTTTTCCAGTTTATATACATATATTTTTTAACAAAGAAATTTAATTTTTTTTAAATTTTTTAACCTTTTGGACCCCTTATCCAAAAGACGGGAAATGAACAATCTTGAACGAAAATCTGTTAATGTAATATCATTATAGGATTTTTTTTATAGGATCACTATTTGAAAAGTCATTAGGACGCTCGGTTTTTAGAAACAAAGAAGGTGGGAAATTTGAAGATATTAGATAAAAGAAGAATAGGGGTGTGGTACCCATGGAAAATAAAAGGTTGCAAAAAACGGAGGACATTAGGGGAAATGACTGGCGTTACTGTTACCATTAACGACGTCTTGGTGCCTCCCTTTTAACAATGTTTTTTTTTCACATTTACGTCCTCGACACTAATTGTACGCCAGTAAATTATTCACGCCTCAAGGTGAGTTTTTTTTTACTGTCGATAATATTCTAAATTTGGGGAGCCGTTAAAGTCTTACGTTCATTCACCTCTTAGATCCTATCCTAAAATAAGAATCTCATTACAAAAACAAAGCCGAGAAAAAAACACAAATAGTCTCGTAGGTCAGAAAATAGAATGACATGATAACAACAACAATTTTTTTTTTTTAGATGTGGAGATAAAATGCTTTAAATTACCGACAAATGGTATACACGTTAACATAACCTCAAAACTAAAAATGTTCTTTAACGTTTTTAATACAAACGATACAAACGAATACAATGCAAATTAATTTTAAATAATTTGAAAGATCTTTTGAAATAAATAAATATCTTTTGAATAATTTTTTTTAGCTCAGAAAAAAATTGCAATTGTGTAACTAGATTGCAATAACTAGATACTCCAAATTATTTAAAATTAATTTTTATTGTATTTATATATGTTTGTATTAAAAACGTTGAAAAATATTTTTTGTTTTGAAGTTATGTTAAAGTGTATCATTCCTTCTTAAGGGCATGTCAGAGTCGTTGTAATTTTTCCATTGTAGTTTAATGAAAAAAATAGTACGACTTTGACATGCCCTTAAGAAAAAAAAGGATTGAAATGATAATAAAACTATTCAAGGTGTATATTTCGGTGTTTTGCGTGATACTGCAGCTTGATATAAAAAGAAATTCAAGAGCATTTCTCTCGAAACGAAATTTAGAAATTCCTAAAGGGAATTTTTTCGCTTCAGATTGAAATTCATACTCAAGAATGTAATATCTGTTATGAGCTGTTTACTGCGTTCCCTACATTCTTTGCATTTTGACCCCCTCTTCCATCTAATTGCATCATACCATGTTAAAGTAATTGGAAAACAATTCCACGAATTTGTGAAACTAAATGTTCATTTGAAATCACAATAACTGCAACGAAATCAATAGTACAAAAAAAGAGTACGTTCTTTAATATAAAATGTACTTGAAAAAATAAAATCTTTTTAGAAAACAAACATATCAACTTTTATAGAAATTCAAATTAAACACACAAATATTTAAAATGTAAAATAGTTATAAAAAAAAGTCCAAAATAATATTTTCGAATTTCAATTGAATCATAATTTATTTTTAAAATTTTTGGAATTTTTTTACACAATGAAAAAAATTTATTTGATTCAAATAATCGATTATTACTTGACTATTATCAAATAAATATTTATTTGTATCAAAAAATTTAATTTGTATCAAAAAATTTTATTTTTATCAAATAAATTTTATTTGAGTCAATAAAATCTTATTTTTATCAAATAAATTTTATTTGTATCAAAAAATTTTATTTTTATCAAAAAATTTTATTTTTATCAAATAAATTTTATTTGTAAATTTTATTTGAGTCAGTAAAATTGTATTTGAGATTCAAATACAGAAATTATTATTTCACTTACTAGTTTATATTTGATTAAAATAAAAATTATTTGCTGCAAGTAAATATTTATTTGTTAATAGACGCAAGTAATCGGTTATTTGGATCAAATAAATTTTTTTCAGCGTATCAAAAAGTGAGAAAGATTTAATAAAGAAAAAATTGAAGAAAAAATATCTATTTCCATGAAATGTATGTAATCGTAAATGCGGATCGATTCAGAAAGCCCTCAATGTTGAAGGGAAGTTAATTTATGTCGGAAGGGAGAAGTCAGTTCCTTTTCTGAAGAACAGACACTTCACTATGCGCACTTCAATGCAAATGCGTTTCACGTTACGAACTTCTGGAGTTTTTGCCCATTGCTTTCCGGTCTTGTTTTTACTCCAAGTATATGTAGTAGCGTTAAGCATACATAATTGAATTCGCGGCCATGACAAAATAAAAACAACTCGTAAAAATAATTATTTTTCAATTGGAGGAAATAAAAAAATAATCAACAATATATTAATTTATATATGTTACGCGCTCTGCGAAAAACCTTAGAGGAAGAAAACTAGAAAAAAATGAGTACACGTGCAGAAATTGCCCCACTTTTCCCTATCTAAAATAGGGCCCTAACAAGGGCCTTGCAAGAAACTAGGAAAACTAGTCAGACCCTTGCTAAAGCCCTATTAACATATAATTGCATTTCTAGAAAGAAACTATTCAAAATTGAATAAAAGTAAAAAAAAAATTGAATCAGTTTCCTTTTTTTCTATTTATATCAATTCATCTTTGTTCTACTTGTTCTCTAAAATGTAACAATTCACTTTCCAAATGAAAATAGTGAGAAAAAAGTATATATTTTAGAAAGCAGAATAAAATGGTTCGAAAATATTTGAATAAAACCTTGTAAATTTTTATTACATTTTCTCTCTGACCTTGGCACTTGTGGCGGATCAAGAGCACCGGGGATGCGATTGGTTGGATAAGTAAAATATAACCAATTATATTTTTTTCTCGTGCAGAAACACAACTAAATCGCAAACCGATCATTAAATATAACGTGTGTTTTGTTCGGTGTCATGCAAAACTTGAATGAAACGTTTTCGTCCAAAAGGAATGATAATATATATATAGTAGAGTAATTTGCACACTCATGAGTCATTATTCCGCAATATTTTATAGCGAAAAGGAGCGAATTACCTTTAGTTTTTTATTTTTATTTATTTTTTTTTTGTTGTGGTCAGAATAATTTAATATTATGTTATTTAATAGGAATTTCAACACGTTAAACCTACTGAACATTTATTATTAATTATGGCAAAATTCAGAAATAAATTAACCGACATGAGAAGGGAAAAAAATACTAAAAAAAATGACATACAAACAATATTAAAAATCTAGGAAATTTGAAAAATATGTTCAAAAAAGATTTAGAAAGCAAATTTATAATATTTTTAATTATACACAAATTTTTGTTAAAAATTGTTCAATACAGTGAAAAAAAAATTTATTTGATTCAAATAATGAATTACTTGACT